>PQWD01002130.1:87817-140835 GCA_019425675.1 Leucinodes orbonalis | reverse complement strand
CCGAGTATGCTTTGATAATTTTCGTAATTAAGATGTCTAATTGTTGGTGATGAACTTTATGGATTATTAGGCCTTAATTCTGTTTTAACCTTTGCGATTACATTTCACTGCTTGATTCGCATGATTATTTTGACTTCGACGACCCATTTGGTGTAGCGGTTGAGACGTCGGCTGCAACACCAAGGGTTCCGGGTTCGATCCCCGGGCAGTACAAACATTTGTGTCATAACATGTCGTTTGTAATGTTCAGAGTGGTTCTATGTCATAAATGTATGTATTAAACAAAAAAAATGTATATCAGTATATTTATCGTTGTTTAGTACCCATAATACAGGCTTCATTCACGCTTAACTTGGGCTAGATGGCGCTGTGTGAATGTCAGTGGATATTTATTTATTATTTATTATTGATAAATATCTTCATTGAATTTCACACAGCGCCATCTAGGGGGAAAAATGGAACATATCCAGCTGTGGACTGGGTTAGGTTGAATACATACACCGCCTAGCCCCTAATTAAGCATTAGCCTATAATATGGGTACTAACCAACGGATAAACAACTTAAATACCATTTTTTAAATTACATATAGGTATAATATACACAGAAACACCCGGACAATACAAACAGACTTGTTTCTATTGGTCTACACCAAGGATTCCAAGTTCGATGCCAAGGCAGTACAAACATTTGTGTATATGAGCATGTCTGTTTGTATTGGTCTGGGTGTTTCTATGTATAATATGTATGTATTAACAAAAGCCTGTAGCTAATGCTTAGTTTGGGGCTAGATGGCGCTGAGTGTTTGTCAGTGCGATCAAGCTGTAGAATGCCTTGCGCGAGGACATTCTTCGTGCATCGTCTTTTGAGACTTATAAGATCGGAATAAAACATCACTTCTTGGAATAAATGTTAACAATGTGATCTTTAGTTTCAAACCCTCTTATTCGTATGATGTAAGTACTGTCGATGTCTTTCCCTTCATATAGTTCTAATTGTAGTTTGCATTATCCTATTAATATTAGTTTATTACTAATATTATAGGTTTATAGATTAGTAATTAAGTTATATATATATATAGATTAACGTCTCGTTTAGCACTAGTCAGCTTACCAATACGCATAATTTATTCACCTACAGGTTACCTGGAAGAAATTGCTACCTTAGCAATAAGGCTGACTATATTATACTTGTCTACTTGTTGTGTTGTATATTTTATTTCTTTAGTGCAATAAATAATTTATTTTGTCGTTGTCTCTCTCTCTTCAACCTATCGCAATCCACTGCTGGACATCGGTCTTCCCCATTTTGCGCAAGATATCCCAGTCCTCTCCGCTTTCCTCATCCAGTCCCCACCAACGACTTTTCGCAAGTCGTCAGTCCATCAGGCTGGAGGACGTCCTACTCTACGCTTGCCAAGACGCGGTCTCCACTTCAGAACTCGTCTGCTCCAACGGCCATCGGTTCTGAGACATTCGTGACCACTGCCACTTCAACTTGCTGATCCGGCGGGATATATCGGTAACTTTACTTCTCTTACGGATTAAATCATTTCTGATCTTATCCCTAACAGAGACCTCGAGCATAGCTCCACTGCGCGTTGAGTGACTTTGAACTTGTGAACCAATCCCGCAGTCAGTGTCCATTTTGTTGTTGGTTTTCAGTAAATAATTAATCACTCACCTGTCCATCATATCACCTTCAGGCCTGTTGATTGCAGCATCTCTAGACGCAGAGTAAACGTACACTCTGGTGTCAGATTTGTACCACTTGATGCTGTGCATCTCGCCGCACGACTTGCCATCGATGCGGCACCGCAGCCGGGCTGTGTTGCCAACGATTGCCGACGCGTGATCTGTGAACAATTGATACACTTGTTAAGCTCAAATTGGACGCTTGTAAATGATATTTGTAGTTCAATTTGTCGTGCAATTTGTGAGTGGAGAAAATTAATTTGAGGATTTTGTTTACCTTATGAAATAAAGAGGACGGGCAGGACGCTTACCTGATGGTAAGTGATACGCCTGATCATAACAGAGCGACTTTGAAAGATACCAACAATTGATAGTTATTATTCTCCATCAACGCCGCATTGCGCCCGACACCCGAGACAACAGATGTTAAGTCTCTCATACCCGGTAATTTCACTAGCTACAGCCCTTATCCCGAGAGCCAAAAGTTTCAAGGGACGATATCTGGCACTAAGGTAGTACCTACCTAGACTATTCAGTATCGAGACTACCACCTAGTAATGTTTTAGGTTTCTTACATGCGTACGTTTAATCCTAACGCAGTTTTCTGCTGGACAAATAAATGTCCACCCAAGTTTTAATGTTTCGATTGCCTGGGTATTAAAGTTGGTGTAGTAGCCGACGTCTCAGCCATTACACCAAATGGGTCGTTTCATTATTAAAAGTATGGTTGTCGTTAAAACCTCCCAATCCACTGGTGGGTCATGGCCCAATCTGCCCAACGCTATGCTGTGTGGGTAGGCCTGTGCCCTGCATAATGATAACCTGATATTTATGTAAATGCCAGAAAAGGAGTTGCAATACAGGGAAAAAAACAAGGAAAAACGTGTATGAGAAAAGTTCGACCTTAAATCAAATTGACTTTGAAGTGTTGACCTAGTTTAGGTGTCAGTCCGATGATAAATATTTTATTTAATGTTTTTCTTGAATAGTGAGAAACAAAGTAATCTATTTTTATTATAAATATTCAATATAACTCGCCAAAAATATCTTATTCAATTCACGCCATCGTGTTTCTTAATAAATCTAAATATACCAGAGCTTTGCTAATACTGCTTTTGTCAAATATACGAGTAAGCCTATAATTGAGTTTACTCGATCGTACTAACATCATTACAAGGCGCGAGATGGGTATTTCGAAGCCTACAATTAATTTTGGAGGAGCGATAAAGGGTTGTAGATGAGACCTGAAAATACTAGATTATTTTATAAAATTAAAATGAATTTAATTTTGAGAGAACTTGTAAAAGGAGAACGGATTTGGTACAAAATCTTGGCTATTTCCTCTTAACAATTATGCTTACTCCTTATAATTATTATTTTTTGTTCACTTAATAAATAAAAATAAATTGGTATCTAATAATTTGAGCGTCGGTGGCTCAATGGACTGTGGACTGTTGCCCCCTTACCGCTAGGTTCAAAATCCCGTCACGTACCAATGTGTTTTGGAATTCTCGATATGATATGTACGTTATTCGACGCTCTTACAGTGAAGAGATTCAAAGGTTGTGCGTAAAGTCGTCCAACCCGCACTGGGCCCGCGTGGACGACTAAAGCCTAAACATCCTATATAGGTAGGCTCGTGCCCCTCGGTGGGGACGTTTAATGAGCTGATGATAATTTCATATTTTAACACAATAAACTAAAGCACAAACTTTTTGTTAATATTATAAGTAAACGTTATAATAATAAAAAAAGATATAATAATGTTGATTATTGTACTAAGTACAATGAACCAGCTTGAATATAGCTCAAGGCTCTCTCACACAGCATAAAAACAACAGAACCGTCAATAATCATCACCATTATTACAGCCTAAAAATGGCGGAGGAAAACATCATGAAGAAACCTGCGCACGCTTGCAAAAAGATTCAAAGGTTGTGCGTGAAGTCGTCAAACCCGCATTGGACCCCGCGTGGATGACTAAGGCTTTACTCCATTTACGGGTAGGCTCTTGGCGGAGACGTTTAAAAATGACGATTACAAATTAAAATGTTGCTGAATGAAGGCCTCCCTAGCAGTTGACATTGACCAGCTTCCCGCCTCATTATAACAATGTCTCCTAGTAACTTGTAAAAACTTATAAGCTCAAATACCTTATAAAATTTCAATAAAGCCTGCTTTTATTGTATCCAGCATTTTCCTCGTATTAAGCAAAATTAACAAAGGAAACAAAGGCATAGTTCTCCTTAGGATTACGTCATCCCGATCGACAGTGCACCATGCCAAAAGGCTTAATTTGCCTTTAAACAAAATATTCAACAGGAATTTCATGTGTAAAGGGGCAAAGTATGCTGCTTATTATCGCATAATCTTGTAGCATCGTCACGGTGCGGTGCTGGCAAAAAAGTATATGGGTGCGTTTACATTGCTGGAGACAGCGATTTTGTCTTCAAGTGCTTTTTTTCCATCTATATCTTCTATTTCTATTCTCAAGATACAGAGATACAGTAGTTTACGGCTACATGTTGATATACGGACATTATTTTTTATTGCTCATATAAAAAAATGAGGTATGTTTTAATTTTGAGCCCCCGACCAAACAAACTCAAATATGAAATAAAAACAAAGAAGCTCACTTCATAAATGACTGACATTATTATTTGTTTTATTGGTATGAAATAGATGGACATGATTTAATGAAATTTGATGCAAACCTACCTATTGGACCAACATTTACAATTATGCCGAATTAAAATATTTACCAAAAATTATGCCTTTACTCGCTACAAATCAAATCTAAACTTGTTTTGTTTGCATGAAAAAATTTTTAAATGAACATTTCTTAATTCATCATAGCAAAAATCCGCTACCGGTCAACAACGTGCACCCACCATAAACTACTTTAGTGAAACTAGTAATTTCGCAGCAAGAAAAATGCACTCTAATCCAAGCTGAACTGGTAGTTTCCCCTTCGACGGGGACTCTCAGAACTCTGCTATTGGAATATTGAATTAACATTTTAAAGGGCTTTGTGAAAGGCGTACCGGTACAGTTTTCAATAGAAGTCGGTTATTTTGTAAGCACAGTTTCATAAAACTAGAATAGTGCACGAGAAATTTTAATTTAAGTTGCATTTCTTAATTTAGAAAGCAATAATGAGAATCATCTTAAGCTAAACGGCCGAATGCAGGGCCTTACTGAAGGCCTGTGCCCTGCAGTGAGCAGTAACATGGCTGGGGAAATTGAGCCGAAATATTATTTTAAGTAAGCCCAGTGCAGGTTTTTTCGAACTGACTACTGCTGTTGGCCGCAGATGGCCTTTACAGCTTCACCGGCAAGTAACCCAGTGCAGTGCGGATTGGTGTAGTTAACAACTGCCATTCTAAGGTTGTAGAGCGTCGGTGGCTCAGTGGTGTGGACTGTCGCCTTCTTACCGCGGAGGCTGAGGTCAAATCCCGACACGTACCAATGTATTTTCGAATTTTCGAAAAATATATGTACGTTATCCGACGCTCTTACGGTGAAGGAAAACATCGGAGGAAACCTTCATGCACGCCGCTGCGAAGAGATTCGAAGTTGTGTGTGAAGTCGTCCAATCCGCTCTGGCCCGCGTGGACGACTAAGGCCTAATCACCCTTACGGGTAGGCTCGTGCCCCTCGGTGGGGACGTTTAATGAGCTGATGATGATGAAACGTCCCAAACGAGGCACGAGCCTACTCGTATAGGGTGTATAGGCCACCACGCGGGCCCAATGCGATTTGACGACTTCACGCACAACCTTCGAATCTCTTCGCAGGCGTGCGCAGGTTTCCTCACGAATTTTCACGGTGTGTTCCTTTACCGTAAAAGCGTCGGAAACGTACATATTTTTCGAAAATTCGAAATAACATTGGCACCTGGCGAGATTTGATCCTGCGCCCTCCCGGTATGAAGGCAACAGTCCACATCATTGAGCCGCCGACGCTATATATTTCATTAAAAATATATGAAACAAAAGCAAACAGACGAATACAAGCAGACATGTTCATGCACACAAATGTTTGTAGGTACTGCTCAGCAATCAAACCCGGAATACTTGATTTAATAGCCGACGTCTCAACCATCACACCCAATGGGTAGTCGATACTGTCTATTCTGTCTGTTTCGACCAGCAAATATACCAAATATTGGCTCCTAATCAACAAAATGGCAACATCAACACTGATGAAATGGCTCCAAACCCATATATCTAATGAGGTGCCACGGGCGGAATTCAACCGAATCCAACTGAAATGTTTTGGCTTAATTCCAGCAATCACACTGAAATGTTTTCGGTTTAAAATGTCCAGTAACATGACCGGTTAGAGACGAGTGCATTAAACGTGGACATTAAGATATTGCGAGACGAAAATGACCACGACTTTCTGATTTCACTGTAACTTTAAGAAGCATGCTGTGTTTAATACGTCCTTTCCTATTGTTATTTTACTTCTTCTTCTTAGTGTATCGATGGCCAATCATCCAAATTTTAGATGATAGTTTGAAATAAATAAATAAATAATTATCCATTGACATTCACACAGCACCATCTATCCCCAAGTTAAGCGTGAAGCCTGTAGTATGGGTACTAAACAACGGATAAACGTAGTTATATATATATTTTTTGTAAATACATACATATTATACATAGAACACAGACCATGTACACAAATGTTTGTACTGCCCGGGGATCGAATTCAGTGTTGGTGTTGCAGCCGACCTCTCAACCGTAACACCAAATGGGTCGTCAATGTGATGAAATGTTTCATAAATAACATACAATAACTTATAATGTAACTCTTCTTTTAAACCTTATTATTGTAAACCTAGTAACTTGATTGATACATGATGATATACATGCATGTATATCAATTATAGGTATCAATCAATGTATTGAACTCGCGCCAGGCATAAATAATTATACAACGTTTATAATAAAAATAAATATTGTAGTACCTACAGTCTTCATATGTTTTCGTTAAGTTGCACTAGTTAGTATTTGCATTAATACTTTGTATCATATATTTTGGTATTGTATTCTTGATTTGTTGTTCTTAAGCTCGCAGCAATATTACGCTAAATATACGTGGATAACGGTGTTGGTCACACATTTACCTGTACCACAAATGTTTTGTAATTTGTAAACATACAATGTGTAACTGTTTGTTATTCCTAATAAATAAAATAAAATAAATATACATGACTCAAATGTAAACTGTTGTAAGACATATTATTGTAAACCTAGTAACCTGATGGATACATGCATGTATGTATGATTTTAATGTATAACTGTTATAAGACATATTATTGTAAACCTAGTAGCTTATAGATACATGTTGTCAGACTTCAATTATTTACCTGAAGACATTGTTTATTTGACATTGCTCAATGTTGTATGTACTGCATTTGTGAAGGAGCGGAATCCCTGGTACAGGCAATTTCTGCTTAAAAGGGGATTCCGACATATTATAATTCTAACAATTATTCAGGAATAATAAACAATTTTTGATTTTGAAACCTATTTGTGCCCATTTTGCACTAGACTCGTAAAGGGTGTACCGGTTTCTGTCCTTCACGCGGGCCCAATGCGGATTTGCCGACTTTACGCACAAACCTTCTCTTCACAGGCGTGCGCAGGTTTCCACAGGATGTTTTGCTTTACCGTAAAAGCGTCTAAAATTCGGAAATACATTTGTACGCGGCGGAATTTGAACCTGCACCTCCAGATCGGAATATAACAGTCCATACCAATGAGCCATCGACGCTCCAAGCTTTCCGTATTAATAAACAATCGATATCTCTTATCGGACTAACAAACGTTTTGTTGTCCTTCCGGGGTCAGTGACTAGGTCAAACCAGGGCTGTAATTGCAAGTCTAAGTCGGATAGCCTTTTGACCTTACCCAATACAATTGTAACTCGATTGCTTAATAGTAATTAATAAATACCCACTGACGTTCACCCAGCACCATCTAGCCCCATATTAAGCGAAGTGCTTGTAGTTATGGTACTAAACATCTAATAAACATACTTATATATTTTTTGTAAAACATTTTATATATAGCAACACCCAGACCATTACAAACAAACATGTTCACACAAAAAATTTTATAATGCCCAGGAATCGAACCCGGAACCCTTGATGTAGTGGCCGATGTCTCGACCATTACACCACATGGGTCGTCGGTGGCATCTCTTTCATTTATAATTATTGTAAATAAAGGAGATGCTAACTGAATGATATTTAAACGCAAGGCCTAACTATAAAGGTAGGTTAGGCTAATGATGCAATCCTAAACAAACTCATTGCATCGGAGAGACAAAGCCAAAAAGAGGCCCACTCCCCTGGCCCATCCACCTCAACATCTGCACCTTAAAGAAGTGCATCGGTGGTGGCCACATGGACATCGCTAAATGTATTAATTTTAAGTTCTAATTGTAATAAAACAGAGAGAGAGAGAGTATTTATGATGTTATTTATTCCCTTTATTTTATATTATTCACCCCCTACTTTACCTAATGTAAATATTTAGTTATTTTAATTCTGACTGTTATCCCATTCCCCTTTTAACCAATTCTTTTGCCCCATGCGCGGAGCACTAACAAAATTTATTTATTTTTATTTATTTATTTATTCATTAGTTCACCAACATAATACACATCGAATCAATACATATATATATATAAACACGAAGAGACAAGCTAAATGGTATTACAATTATAGGTGAAGACAGAAGAATTATATACTAAATGAAAAGATACAAACAAATAATATTATAATAATTAAATTACAAAATAATCTTAAACTAAAAAGAGTACGGACCATGAGTCTGTAGATGTAATTTTATTAATAAAAAAACTATAAAGGTAAAAAACTATGCGTTACGTCATAAGTTATTTTTATGACGTAACTACGAAAGGATTTTTGTAAATTCACCTAAAGAAAAAGCGCGGGTGAGCAAAGTTTATTTGAAAATTTTTCATTGCAAGTCATAAGAGCATAAAGCACTCAGCTAAACTAAATGAAATAGAGTCCTTTAGAAGTTGCGTTTTAGTCAGTAATTTAGGGCAAAAATAGTCACTGTACTTAGTAATTTAACTGCCGGTTTTACATTTTTATTACAGTTTATACTTTAAAATTCAATTACCTAATTTTTTAAATAAGGTTTTAATCACTGTTATTTTTAAATCATCATATTAAAGCGGCCATTTTGAAATAGCCCCGACCAGCCCCGACCGCGCCCGAAGACACCCGATCCACATAAATTGTCAGCCAATTACAGAGTTACAAGTTTATTGCCGAACTTACTGGAAATATTTCTTTTTTATTACCATAGTTTTTAAAAGGTCCAATGTTACGCTTATTTATGGGTAAAGAGGATCAGGAAGCGTTTTGGAGGGGTGCATCTTGTTTTTGAGGGCGTTTAGGGAAGTTTAGAATCACATTACTATGAAAGATTTTTATTGTACGATACGTCTTCAGAGGAAAGATTATTTTATGCTATAAAGTGAAGGACATAGTGCAATGGTACAGGGCAAATTATTACTCGAACATTAGTAGTAAATTTATTAATCACAGAATGTATATATTTTTTTTTCAAAATACGACAGAAAATTAATAACAATTGTACTCACCGTAGTTCTCTTCTCAGATTTTTTTAAACTACTAGTAGAGTCTCTTAATCCGTACTAATTTATTTTTATTATTAAAAATATATAGTGTTTTACAATATTTTTTCTCCATGCATGGGCAAAAATTTGGTTACATTGATAGGGATATAAATTATGACATGAAATTCGATTTAAGAATAAAACATTTAGCAGACAACGGGTATTTTTCATTTGATTATGACCTTGTACAGTTTTCATATTTTCAACTTGCCAATTGTTGCAAACTTCTTCACAATTGTAAAGGCTTTATATCCAACAGTGGACTGTAAAGGTCCTCCTAAAAATATAGAAAGTAAAGAAAATGTAATATGTCAATTAAAACTTTATCGTCAATTAAACATAACAATGTACAAATGAGACAACGGAATCATGCGAAAGGTCAAAAAGTCAAGAGCCAACGATATTTATATATATTAATGTTAATAAGGCATTAACGGCCGGCAGACCTTTTTTACGAGGTGAAATTAACAAAATGAATTTTAATTTTATGGGACGTAAAAGAGATTTAAGCTCATTTTTAAGTTTAATTAACGTTGGAAGCAGAAAGTGTTTGTGTTGGATTTTAGGTACAATCAATTTTTAATTGGATAAATAAATTTAAGATGTAGCTTAATACAAAAGAACAGTTATGCCCTAGGCTTTGGCGCCAGACAAACAGTAAAGAAACTGTAAATTTTAAGTTAATTAAGTTAACTTTCAAATATTATATGGTTATATTCAATAAACAATTTTGAAATGGTTTCGTTTTTAGCTACTGAACTGAAACTATTAGGGAACGAAGCGTAGGCCGACCCCCAACCAGATGACGGATGATCTGGTAAGTGGCGGTAGCAGATGGATGTCAACTGCAAGGGATCGGTCCGCGTGGAAATCATTAGGGGAGCCTTCGTTCAGCAGTGGACATAATTGGGCTGTAATGATGATGATGATGATGATGAATTTATTTAGTCCGTATATTATACGGACTAATTCAATTCCATACATGTTGACTAATTTATAATATATATAATTTCAATAGCAAGCCATGATAAGCAATCAAATGCATATTGATTATATGGCAAATATCATCATCATCAGCTCATTAAACGTCCCCACCGAGGGGTACGAGCCTACTCGTATAGGGTGATTAGGCCTTAGTTGTCCACGCGGGCCCAGTGCGGGTTGGACGACTTCACGCACAACCTTTGAATCTCTTCGCAGGCGTGCGCAGGTTTCTTCACGATGATTTCCATCACCGTAAGAGCGTCGGATAATGTTCATATATTTTTCGAAAATTCTAAAACACATTGGTACGTGGCTGTACCCTCAACCCTCCCGGTAGGAGGGTAACAGTCCAC
Organism: Leucinodes orbonalis; assembly: GCA_019425675.1. Taxonomy (NCBI): domain Eukaryota; kingdom Metazoa; phylum Arthropoda; class Insecta; order Lepidoptera; family Crambidae; genus Leucinodes; species Leucinodes orbonalis. The sequence continues at coordinate 130,117 of PQWD01002130.1, read as the reverse complement.
ACCTTTGAGCCACCGACACAAAAAAAATCTTTTAACAATCTCTTAGTGAGTAACACCGTTAAAAGTTATAAAAAATACATTGTTTTACCTTTCAGAGTGCCTTTCTCAATGACAGAAATAAGTCATTAGTAAAAATTAGGCCTAACAACCTAAGTAAACTTAATGTTACTTAATTAAGGTCTCAAAACAGCTCTCAGCTGAGCCCTTATAAATTCTAATGAAAGCACTAACTCATTTTGCCGAAGTCTAATTAGGTTACTCCATTTGTCTTTAACGACCGATATACGAGTAGGCGCGGTAGATGAAAGTACTGGGTTATGGGTTCAATTTATTTGTGCAACCTGCGAAAATTATGCACAGGATGCCTTCCCACCCGATGGATGGACTTTTATGCATAACAAGAAGAAGAATTCAGGACGGTCAGGACGCTCACCTGATGGTGAGTAATACGCCTGACCATAACAGAGCGGCATTTATTGAGACCAACAACTGTTAAACACTTATTATTCTCCATCAATGTCGCACTACGCCCGACACCTGAGACGACAGATGTCAGGTCTCTTATACCCGGTCATTTCACTAGCTACAGTGTCCTCATCTCGAACCATAGAAGTGTAAAACATTTTAATTTCATGTAACGATATCTGGCACTGCGGTGGTACCTAAATAACTTAGTGCTGAGTCTAACACCTTATACTTAGTAGGACTAGGAAATAGGACTTGTAAAATGTCCTTGGTGGAGCTGGATTAATATACGAAGATGGTTGAAAGATGACGGAGACCTACATCCAGCAGTAGACTGCGATAGGTTGAAGAGAGACCTTGGGGAGATCGTATAAACGCATTGATAGGGCTACCTCGATCTTCCATATTACTATAATGAATAAAATATCCACCGGCTTTCATACAACGCCACCTAGCCACAATTTAAGCAATGAACTTGTACTTTAATATGTTATTATATTTCTATAAAACGCAATAAAATACAAGCAAAACCCGACGCTTGGTGTGGCAGGTGTAATTAATTTGACGACCATTCGGTGTTGCGGTTGAGACGTCGGCAACACCTAGGGTTCCGGGTTCGATCCCCGGGCAGTACAAACATTTGTGTGCATGAACATGTCTGTTTGAAATAGTCTGGGTGTTTTCTATATATAATATAAATGTATTTACAAAAAAAATAAGTATAAGTATGTTTATCCGTTGTTTAGTACCCATACTACAGGCTTCACGCTTAACTTGGGGCTAGATGGCGCTGTGTGAATGTCAGTGGATATTTATTTATTATAATGCTGTGTGTCTAATTCGCGTGAAATTGCATAGCAAACTATTTCGTATTATTGTGTTTACTTTTGTTTATTCGTGTTGACCAAATGTTGGCGTAGAAAGAAATAATTGTGGCTAGGTGGCGTTGTATGATAGCCGGTGGATATTTTATTCATTATAGTAATATGGAAGATCGAGGTAGCCCTATCAATGCCCTTATACGATCTCCCAGGGTCTCTCTTCAACCTATCGCAGTCTACTGCTGGATGTAGGTCTCCGTCATCTTTAGCGTAGCGTAGGACGCCCTCCGGCCCGATGGACCGACGACTTGCGGAAGGTCGCTGGTGGGAGCTGGATGAGAAAAGCGGAGGACCGGGATATCTGGCGCAAAATGGGGGAGACCTATGTCCAGCAGTGGACTGCGATAGGTTAGAGAGAGAGAGAGAGAGAAATGTTGGCGAGTCTTTATAATAAAATAAGTAAAGTATGTTTTGAGTTTCGGTAACAATTTAAAATGTATTGTTTGAAGAAGATACTTCGGGTTTTATAATTAAATTAAAAATTTTACCACGTACACTTTACGTGCAAATATTAACCGTAACAATCTCCCAAAACCCTGGAGTTTAATGAACACCCTCATTTAGAATAAAAACATTAACGCTAGATTTAAACTGAGTTTTATTTTTATTACTGGTCCCACAGTAAGCGGTCGTATGTTTAACTTTAGATCGAGTATAGTAATCCATGTGCGCGGTGATAGCGATGCGATATAAAGCTATAATCTTCTATACGTCAGTACATATAAATGAAATTCGAGTGTGGGTTTGTTATATTGAAATAACCATTATTTTTCTTCATGCATAATACACTATAACTATTTTAAAATTTTTGTCCGCTTGTTCGGGTAATGCCAGCAATAGCTATACAACTTGGAAAAGGAATTTCAGGAATTTTATTTCCATCGATCCGTGGCGATCTGTGATGATGATGATGTGAGGTGATGATCTTTTACAGATGCTATTAAATCCAAAATTATTTTTATATTTTTTATCACTCTACCAATGATTCAGAAAAAGTACAATCTTCGAGAAGAGCTAGCAAGAATCTCGATGGACACTATTTAAATTTTTTTCAAAGCGTTAAATAGCATATCTTCCAGTGGAAAACGGCCACAAGTCTGCATTATTAACACTGTCCAGCTTGTTTAGGAGTTCGTTATTGCCAGACACGTGAGCGACAACGTTGGACAAATGAACAAAGTTTCATAATAAAAAACTTGGTGGGCCCGAGCTTGGGAGTTGTGATGGCATGTTTGCTTGTTAAAGGGCCTGATTTTTACTTTGAAACGGTATAGGTTTAAAGGCAGCTAAGGTTGTCATCATCATCAGCTCATTACAACGTCGCCACCGAGGGGCGTGTAGGGTATAGGCCTAAGTCGTCCACGCGGGCCCAGTGCGCATTGTCTTAATGCACTACCTTTGAATCTTTTTGCAGGCGTGCGCAGTATTTGTCATTGATTAAGATAAAGTTTTTTGCCTTAAACGTATTTTTCTCTTTCAACACACCATTAAATCGTAAACAACTTTAACATCGTATGTATTGATTAAACTTTGCTCGTATTTCAATAGCAAAAAATTATCTTACCAAAACAACAAACGGTTATTCGTGTAAAAATCTTATTTTCTGAACTGCCACGACAAGGAGCGCGCTGCCCCTGGTAAATCATCAAAGTTTGACCGTAACGCGGGGACGACTATTGGTGCCAAAAGCCGGCAACTTGGCGAATTAGCCGATTATTTATGTGGCGGTAAAAATGTTAATGTTGCGGATAACGCTTTCGGGACGTTTCGGCGATTGTCTGATTTTGTTTGCGACGTTGAATGTCAGTAATGGTGATGTTTTTATTGGATTTTCATATGTTATTACTATGTTTTCGTTTTAGTACTTACGAAGGCTTTTATGTAGTTAAAAGTGCGAAGTAATTTTCGAAATTGCCAAATTTATATTTTTTTGCGCCCGTAAAATGTTGTTGAACTGGAAGTTAATTTTATTATTCTAATAATAAATTCTAATAAATAAATAAAATAAATAAATATTCATATTTTCTTAAAGTCACTTTGTATTTATACATTTTAAAAGTACAATTATTCGGTAAATGCTGTTGTATTATATTAAATGAGATGAAAGAATACGTTTGAAGCAATTAAGGATTATGTTCAATGATTAAAAGCACTTCAAGTATAAAAATAAATAAAAATAAATATCCACTGACATTCACACAGCGCCATCTAGCCCCAAGTTAAGCGTGAAGCCTGTATTATGGGTACTAAACAACGGATAAATACTATTAAACATTTTTTTTCGTAATACATTATATATACATAGAAAACACCCAGACCATTACAAACAGACATGTTCATGCACACAAATGTTTGTACTGCCCGGGGATCGAACCCGGAACCCTTGGTATTGCAGCCGACCTCTCAACCGCAACACCAAATGGGTCGTCAAAGTATAATGCATATCTCAACTAACAAAGAGTTGTATAAAAACTTTAACAGGCAAAAATAACGACGAATTATTTCAAAACCTGTTTAGTTTATTCTAAAGTGAAGGCGTAATCAAAGGTATTTTGGACCTCTTGCGATATTCATACAAACAAGTATTTTTATAATAAATTATTGTAAAGTTATGTGTAGAAAATGACATAGCTCTGTAACCACTGATATAAAAAGATTAAAAGAGTGACTATCGAGTTTCTTGCCGGCTCTTCTCGAATATCCTACTTATTCCGAACCGGTGCTGCGGTCATATAAAAACCCCTACAATGCCCTAAGCCGAGGTTCGAGTCCCGTTCGGGGACGCCCTTAGGCTCGTTGTGTAAATACTAAGGCTGAGAGCCATCTGCGCTCGCCACTTGCCCGGTGAAGCTGTAAAGGCTATCTGCGGCCAACAGCAGTAGTCAGTTCGAAAAAAAAGTCATATAAAAATATAATAATAATAACAACTGACGATTCAAAATAAAGATTTCTTTTTTTCTTTCTTTTCTATAAACATCATAATTTACGAATATACGAATATGAATAACTAATTGATTGGTCTCAGAATATTTTATTATTCTCATACAAAAAAAGCAGCTTGAGCAACATCTAAAAATAACCATCATTATCATCAGCTCATTACACGTCCCTAGTTAGGGGCACAAGCCTACCCGTAAAGGGTGTATAGGCCTTAATCATCCACGCGGGCCCAGTGTGGATTGGCCGTCATCGCCCACAACCTTTGAATCTCTTCGCAGGCGTGCGCAAGTTTCCTCACGATCGTTCACCGTAAGAGCGTCGGTTAACCGTATATATAATTTAGAAAATTCTAAAATACAGTGGTGGAGGGATTTGAACCGGCACCATCCAAATTGGAAAGTCCACACCAATGAGCTACCGACGCTTTTAAAATAACAAAAAATCATCCTTTGTGATAGCAAAACACAAAAATCACCCTCCAAAAGTAACCACGACCGCCAAATAAAATGGCGTAGCGAACGCGAAATATGCCGAATTAGAATAATCGCTTTAACTTTTTAAGGGAATCCATTTGAACCTGCGTCCAAAGAAATGTTTTCACACGAATTTGTTATATATTTTTTGGCACTTCCCAAAAGGACTGTACAAGGATACACACTTAACGAGAAAAATCGAGGGGTTCTGTAACAGGAATGGAAAAAATACGTCAATCCGCCATGTTTTGTTGTATATGGAAATCTACTATTTTATTATTTATTTATTTGTCTATTACATATAAATGAAATTGGAATGTCTGTTTGTAACACTGAAATCACAATTTTTGTCTGTCTGTTTGTTCCGGGGAATCTTTGAAACGGCCGGATGGATTTGGACAGGTCTTTTTGACAGGAAGCTGATGTTATAATTGACAATAAACTTTTAACAGAAGTGTACAATAAATTTATGAATATTTGAGTGTAATTATTAAATTACACACAATTATTCATAAATTTATTGTAAAAAAACCTATAAATAAATTAAACTAAGCATTAGCTTTATTAAACCACACCACTGAGCCACCGACGCTCTATAATAAAATACAACATATGATAAATACAGTAAAATACGACTAAACAGAGAGATAAAACTGAAACTCGTAAGCCACAAATTCCATTCAGGCTTAGATTCCTCTATCTTGAAACAATATGGCATTAGCTATATATAGGTACAATAATACACATCTGTATCAAATTTGAAACGGGTAGTGCGTGGGGTAAGCTATACTGCGAGCCGGGGCTAAGCCGAGTATTCTGGTTTTAGTGTAGGCATTGGGAATTGTCGATAATGATATCAAGAATGAATTTTAAGGGCTACAAATTGGATACTTGGCCAAGAGAACCCCAGTTTGGGGTTCGCTTGGCCAAGTATTATTTTTTTTCAAGTTTCGTCTTATAACCTAATAGTGTTTCACAGAATACATGTACGTACAAAGTTTGTATAGTGTAGTGCTTATAGTTTCGGAGAAAAAAGGGGTTGTGATATTTGGACGGACGGACAGATAGACGAGACTTGACGAAACTATAAGGGTTCAGTTTTTGCCATTTGGCTACGGAACCCTAATAAAACAAAATCTTTATTTTGTGACAAAATGTTTTTGTACATAACTATCATGATTTTCGTTGACCTGTATCGTCTCACTATGGGGAATAGGACTTCTTAACCAGAATATCCATGGGTAGATTGGGACGTAGCCCACCACGTGAACGTAATTCGGATTGGTGTGTGTTAACGACTACCATCCTAAGGTTGCAGCCGGCACCGACGGCTTCACGTGACGAACTGCCCGGAATTATCTTTCTTTTCGGACAATCCGGTGATTCAAACTGCAATGTCCTAACAAAACTTGTTCAAATTACACAAAGTGATTCTCACTTTGCGATATCTCGCACGTAACTGGAGACGAAGCGTTGGCTGTCCCCCAACCAGATAAATGGATGACCTGGTTAAGGTGGCGGGTAGCAGATGGATGTCAAGTGCTAGGGATCGGCCCGCGTGGAAATCATTAGGGAGCCTTCGTTCAGGAGTGAATATTTAAAACTGTAATCATGACGATTTTATCTCGCGACATTGAACCCAAGGCTTTCTTATCACCCATCTACTAATAGGTGTTAGACCCGGTACTGAGTCGTCTAGGTAGGTACTACCGCAGTGCCAGATATCATCCCGTAAAATAGAAGTGTTCTGCACTTTTGTGTTTGGGATGAGGACACTGTTGCTAGTGAAACTACCAGGTTTATGAGACCTAACATCTGTTGTCTTTAGTGTATGGCGCAGTGCGGCATTGACGGTGAATAATAACTGTCTGTCAGTTGTTGGTCTATCCGGTGAGCGTCTTGACCGTCCTGTACACTCAGTTACATAAAAAAACACGATCTAAACCAACACTCAGACTTGACAATGAAAGCAGGTTTATCGACAAGTAAGGATATACATGTCGATACTGGAACATCACCAGTAAGATTACAGAAGACCCGGCCATTCTGTTTACCGACCAATTAGAGGTCGGGCTCTGCAAACAGACAAACATGCACACAAAAACATAGCGATACACTTTTGGTAAAAAAACATAAATTTTGTCATTGGAGCTTTTTTATAAATAAAGCTGGATTAATATTGCGTTTATATTACTCACTTTCCTTAGCTTTGTTATAATATTTAATTTATACTAGCTTTCCACGTACATAAGACATTTTTTTAATATTTTCATTGGACTATTGCCTTCCGATCAAAGTGTATTTTTGAATTTTTGAAATTATATGTATGTTTAGCTAACGCTCTTACGATGTAGGCAAACATCGTAAGGAAACCTGCGCACACCTCTCTCTCTCTCTCTCTTCAACCTATCGCAGTCCACTGCTGGACATAGGTCTCCCCCATTTTGCGCCAGATATCCCGGTCCTCCGCTTTCTCATCCAGCTCGCCACCAGCGACCTTCCGCAAGTCGTCGGTCCATCGGGCCGGAGGGCGTCCTACGCTACGCTTGCCAAGACGCGGTCTCCACTCCAGAACTCGTCTGCTCCAACGGCCATCGGTTCTACGACATACGTGACCAGCCCACTGCCACTTCAACTTGCTGATCCGGCGGGCTATGTCGGTAACTTTAGTTCTCTTGCGGATTAAATCATTTCTGATCTTATCCCTAAGAGAGACTCCAAGCATTAATTACATTACACACCTACTACGAATAAATTCAAAGGTTGTGCGTGAAGTCGGCCAATCTGCACTGGGCACGCGTGGACTACTAAGGCCTAAACACCCTTACGGGTAGGCTTGATCTATCATCAATTGTTCCCGCAGCGCATGCAATGAAAAACGTTTAACAATTTGACTGCCACACAATAGAAATTCTATAATTTGTCGCCAACTGATGGGCGACGAGGTGTTCCAAGTAATTTAAACACACTTTGGGTTTCGTTGCGTTTGTTTCGTTTGGTGGTAGACTCGATACTGAGTCGTCTAGGTAGGTACCACCGCAGTGCCAGATATCGTCCCGGGAAACAGAAGTGTTATGCACTTTTGTGTTTCGGGATGAGGGCACTGTAGCTAGTGAAATTACCGGGTATAAGAGACCTATCATCTGTTGTCTCGGGTGACGGGCGCAGTGCGGCATTGATGGAGGATAATTACTGTCTATCAGTTGTTGGTCTTCTTCAATGCCGCTCTGTCATGGTCTGGCGTATCACTTACCATCAGGTGAGCGTCCAGACCGTCCTGTACACTTATAAAAAAAGTCTTAGTAGGGATCCTGAATATTTTGTAGCAATCAGTACATATAGCCAGAAATATATATATTACTCAGAGTGAATGTAGCTTTAAAATAGTGAAAGAATTTTTGGAATCGTAGCAGTTATTTTTTGAGTTAACCCATTTGGTGTTGCGGCGACGTCGACTGCAACACCAAGGGTTCCATCCCCGGGCAGTACAAACATTTGTGTGCAAGAACATGTCTGTTTGTAATGGTCTGGGTGTTTTCTATGTAATATGTATGTATTGACAAAAAATATATAAGTTTGTTTATCCATTGTTTAGCACCCATAATACAGGCTTCACGCTTAACTTGGGGCTAGATGGCGCTGTGTGAATGTCAGTGGATATTTATTTATATTTTCATTTATTTAATCCACGTTTTTATCAGGGGAATTCTCAGAACGCTATTTTGCCATACCAATCGCAATCAAAGCTTAACTACTCTTACACCGATACAAAACCACACTCAACGGTTGTAATAAGCAATATTCATTAAATTACCGTAGAATTTCGTAAAGCTCATAAACAATTCATATAAGCTCGACGATATTCGTCCATAAACCGGGACATAACGGCCTATGATGACATCGTGACGTCACGGGAACATTCTTCCCGTATAATGATTATGTCCCGGAACAATGATATTCTATATATATAAAAGGTAGATACGCCACCCGTGCCTCAAAAACGAACCGCCGAAGAGAGTACAGTTGTAGGCTCTCTGTTTAGGTAAATGTACGCTCATTCGAAATATGTGTATGTGTACTGTCGCTGCATTCGGAACACTTTTTTCGATCGTTTTGTGAGCATATCACGAATCTATACATTTTACATCATTGTCCCGGGATAAATGACCGTGTCTCCTATATGAGAAAAAGTTGAACTAACGATGTGAATGAGCCGCGTGTTGGCCTTTTTTTTTGCGAGAAAACATTATCTTGCTTGTTCATTTACTTACATAAATCTATAATATAACAAAAATTTGAGTGTCTGTTTGTATTACAATAACTGTTTGTTACAACTGCATATGAATATATACGGAGCATACAGTAAAACAATATTTTTAAATTTTATATACCGTGCGGTATATAAGCGACGTTTTACTTAGCGTTTCGCGGCGTACTTAACGAAGCGATTGTAGTTTAAAGTCAAAGTCAAAATTCATTTATTCAGAAAGCCCTTATGAACGTCAAAAGGAATACAAAAAATACAATAAAAAATACCAAAGTAAAGCACAATAACGAATTTTGAAACTTGGAAAAAAGCGCTTCGGCGTTTTGGCCTGTTGAGAAAGAAGCACCCAAGAAAACTCAACAGTACAGCCTCTTTTAAACAATGATTTTAATGTACAGATATTTTACAAACACTGAAGTAGCTGAGCAGTTTTAGACCATGGATTTTTATCACAAATATTCGTCAATAGTATAGTACCGTTTTTTAAAAAGTTGGTTTTTTATTCTAGCTTCAAACATGTGTAAAGGTAACTCGACAATATTTTGCGGTACCTTATGGAAAAACTTTATACATTTTCCTATAAAACATTTACCTACTTTATGTAGTCTCAAGTCTGGAACAGCAAGTTTGTTTCTATTCCTAGTGTTAAAATTGTGTGAGTCACAATTTTTTTAAAGGTATGTTAGTATTTACGGACGTAAATTAAATTTTCATAAATATATTGTGATTGTACAGTAATTATATTTATTTCTTTAAAAAGTGCCTTAAGAGAGTCACGGGGTCTAAGTTTGTATATAAAACGAATAGCTCTTTTTTGTAGTACAAATATTGTATTAATGTCGGCAGCCAAGCCCCACAACAGTAGACCATACGACATGACACTATGAAAATAACTAAAATAAACCAATCTTGCTGTCATCTGTCAAGAGCCTTGTGTGTTGTGCGTGAAGTTGGCTAAAACGCACTGGGCCCGCGTAGACGACTACAGCCTATACAATCTTTACGAGCTCATGCCTCATACCTCTCGGTGAGGATATTTAATGAGATTATTATGATAATTGTAAATAAATAAATGAATAATCCACAGAAGCGAAATAAGTCGCTCACTAAGGACCTTTTAAATAGACTCAAAGTTGATCAATGTGCTATGGAGCGGGCTATGTTAGTTGCTACAAAGCTACGCTATAAGATCCGGAATCAGGATATCCGTAACAGAACTAAAGTGACCTGATTTTGATTTCATTGCTTTGCTGATGGTTGATGGTTGACATCCGGCATGTAATGGAAGAGACCAATTATACCATAAATAAATACCATTATAAAATACCACTAATAAAAACCATAATTTGGTTTCAATTTAGTAAGAACTTATCTCCATAAACCAATGAATAATTACCATCAGCGAATACAGTTTAATGAGTTTGACCTCTTTCCAAATCACGTCTAATTTAAAAGAAACCGTTTGCTCGCATCAAAAAATTAATAAATCAAACCTCGCGACATTGCCGTTCGCGGCATCAACTTTTAAAACACCCGCCATTTTGTCGTGGAGTTTGGCAACAAGTCGTATTAATCACTGCAGCCGTCCCTTTCTATTTATTAAAGATGCTAACACCAGATTTATGTAAGGAGATTACGGGGGAATTTAAACTTTCACAGGTTTCCTGTGGGGTTTTTTAGGGCCACACGTTACGTGTTTGTTTGGCGTATGACACGAATTTGTTGGCTTATTATACGACTTGCCTGGTGTAATGGATGAGATAACGGCTATAACACTAAGGGATCCGGGTTCAATCCCGGCAGTACAAACATTTGTGTGCATGAACATGTCTGTTTGTATTGGTCTGGGTGTTTTCTATGTATATTACAGGTTCCATGCTTAATTTGGGACAAGATGGCGTTGTGTGAATGTCAGTGGATATTTTATTACTCATTGAGAGCATTTTTTCACTTGGTGGTAGACTCGATACATAGTTATCTAGGTAGATACACTGCAGCGCCAGATATCGTCGCGTCATATAAGACTGCCATGCTCTTTTGCGTTTCGGGATGAGGGCACTGTAGCTTGTGAAATTACCGGGTATAAGAGACCTAATATCTGTTGTCTCGGGTGACGGGCGCAGTGCGGCATTGATGGAGAATAATATTTTTTATCATCAGTCGTTGGTCTTATTCAATGCCACGCTGTCATGGTCAGGCGTATCACATACCATAAGATCGTCCTGGCACAAGAACACTAACAAATTGTGTATATTTTTACGCTTAAATCATTATATCATTACCATAAAAAACACTTTGGAATCTAACCCATTAGACGTACACGATTGATAGAGCCCCACAAATATTCCACGATCATCGCGTAATAGCATCGGTGTTTTTACAAGAAACGTGTATTTTCCTTCGGTCATTAATCAAATAGATTCCGGCTTTGATATATCATGTAGTGTTCGTTGATTTGACGTCATTCATCATTCCTAGTTATGCTTAAGTGTCGGTTCATGGTAAAATGTACGTCTTGACACGGTGACTCCATAAATTTCTCTTTGTATGAAAGACCAAGGTTGTCATTATGATTTCTAAGTCGGGTGTGTTCGATGATGATGAATTATCTCTCCATAGTAAGTAATATACAATCAAACTTAACAAAAACAAAATTTACATGAGAACATATTATCTATATTTGATCCTAATTGATCTGATTTCTTACTAGGTTGTGAATGATGAATTTTCTCTCTATATACAGTTCATTATAATAGTTATTATTTCATTATAGAGAGATAATTCTTCATCATTATTACAGCCTAAGATGACCACTGCTGAATACAGGCCTCCCCTAATAACAAAATAAGTTGTTGCACCAAGCGATGTATAAGCTTCTCCTTTGTAATTTTGTTATTTGTGATAAGAAAATAAACTTGTTTTTATAAACTTGATTATAATAATGTAGGTAATTTAAATTATAATGCATTTGCCCCTGAAACACATTACAAGCAGCGATATATAAAAATCATCATCATCAGCTCATTAAACGTCCCCACCGAGGGGCACAAGCCTACCCGTATAGGGTGATTAGGCCTCAATCATCCACGCGAGCCCAGTGCGGGTTGGACGACTTCAAGCACAACCTTTGACTCTTAACGCAAGCGTGCGCAGGTTTCCTCACGATGTTTTCCTTCACCGCAAGAGCGTCGAATAACGAACATATAATTTCGAAAATTCAAAAACACATTAGTACGTGGCGGGATTTAATTCTCAGCCCTCCCGGTAGGAGGGCGGCAGTCCTTACCATTGAAGCGCCAAACCAAAAATACTTGCTGTTTTTCTATCAAAAATGAAAATAATACCTGTTCTTATTTATTTATTAGTCCACTCTCAAACACAAACCACACGCCATTACATCAGTTCAACATCATTGTGGAAATCCCAACAAATAAATCTATTAACACTCCAAATAAATAGCAAAGACAACCTTGTTATCACTGAGTAGAGTCGAATTTTATACGCTGCATACAAACGACCATACAATAGAATATGTATATAGAAGCTAATGGATTAATATTGTGGTTTCGGCCGGTCCAGGGTTCGATTGTAGTACCGTCACGGCTAAAAGGGCCCTGTCAAAAAGCCGTATACAGCGTGTTGTGAATAACGAATGACGCTTTTTAATGGATATTGAAGGCACAGACTTTGGGTCCATATATTTTTATATACATTTTTATATTTGCTAGAATAAAGCGTAGGTCTTCTTTGAACAGAATAAACCGAAGACCAGGTTATGGCGGAAATAGCAAAGTCATCCATATTTACTGATATGTACAATTTGTTGAAGTAAGCGTCGGTAGAGCTAGGTCGTGTAGATTCAGAAGCTTGGCTCTATATGAGGTCTAATATATTTTTCACAGCGCAATGCTTATGTGGTCATCTTGGCAACGTTTTCAGTTCTATTTTTAAATTGCTGGGCAGTCTTTTTGGGGTTTATTTTGTCGTAACTGGATTTTAATTACCGTCTACACACCCGTTTAAATTTTCATGTCCTGATTTACAAAATGGGTGCAATTCTCATATACAATGGGGTCTAAAAGGGGTTTAGGGGATGGGAGGCGAAAATCACACTTTTTTAATTTTTATAGGTTGTTTACTAAACTTAGAGTACATACCAAATTTCAGCTTTCTAGCAATTCAGGAAGTAGACAAACATTTTGATGATCATTAGTGTATTAGTGACGAAATTGGCGTTTTCTAGATATCAATAAAATCGAAAGTATTAGGTTTATTATATTGCGACTTTGTATGTTTAATAAGTTTATTATCGACATCATATTCTGAGAGTATCAACTATCTGATACATCGGGAACCAATTAACCAATTCTATGAGGGTTCAAGTTCAAGGTAGAGCGTCGGTGGCTCAATGGTGTGGACTGTGGCCTTCCTACTGGGAGGGCTGAGGTTCAAATCCCGACACGTACTAAAGTGTTTTCGAATTTTTGAAAATATATGTACGTTATCCGATGCTCTTACGGTGAAGGAAAACATCGTGAGGAAACCTTCATGCACGCCTGCGAAGAGATTCGAAGGTTGTGTGTGAAGTCGTCCAATCCGCAGTGGGCCCGCGTGGACGACTATGGCCTAATCACCCTTTACGGGTAGGCTCGTGCCCCTCGGTGGGGACGTTTAATGAGCTGATGATGATGATGAGGGTTAAAAAAAACGACGAAACACTTAGAGAAAAAGGTAAGTAGTGCCCTTCGCTTTATGCCCCAGATTTAAATAATTGAGGTGTGATTCCTCAAATCCCTTAATAATGTACAAACACTTTTCAAATAAGAAAGGTTATAGATTTATCTTAAAACGTGTATGGTAAAAATATAATACATATTTTATAGTGTTATATAGGAACTCGTAAGTGCTCGAGCAATCGACATCTTCGGAGGGAATGCCCTTAGGACGTCATAGCCCGTTCGATATAATTTATAACCCCTCAGTGTCGTACGCATGGGTTCCAGTGATATATATCCAATATGGTATGTAATGAACTCTACATACTATGATAGATAAAATTCTTTATTTAGATTGACTTTATTTAAGTTAACTACGTACTTTGTGTGTTTGGAACCGCTGAATAAAATATATTATTATTATGTTTTCGAAATCCTTAGATTCACGCGCCAAATAGTGGCCCGGTCCTTTGGAAGGCGTGTGTGGGGCCGACGCCAACAGCACAGAGGCCCTTTTTCGAATTTTTAATCTTTGTATATGTTACACGTGGCGGTTGCCATCACAGAATGCACAATATGATACAACCCATGATGACCCCCGTCAGGTATAAAAAATATTACAAATATATGAAAGCTACGATACCGGGCTATAGAATTGGGTTTTGGTGGGCTGGACAGATGGGTTATGGGAGAGACTACGGATGCCTGCCATTAAACTAGTCTCAAATTTAAAAAGAGACAGGCGGTGACTTGCCGCTTCTGCATGGGCCCCCTAATGGTCGCCTACAGGGGGCAAAATGGGCGCTTGCAGCTAGGGGTGTCGTGAGGTGTACACCGCTTTCTGCGCAGACAAACTGCACCAACTCGCGACTTGCGTATCTTTCACTTCCACCCCTCGAGCATGTAGCTCTTGCAACCCCACTCTGGACAGCCAATGAAGGCAAGCCAGAGGACTCTCAGTCCTAACCTTGGGTGGCTACTCTGGAGGGCCAGAGACGGTCAGTGTGCACTCTCGGGGGCCGTCGGGTCCGTGGTGTCGCTACGCACCGACAGCTCACCACAAGCTGCCTTGCGGTGACTGACTGCACTGGTGAAAATCACCAGCGGGCGATGGGGTCGACACGTCCCTACGCGCTTATTATTATTATTATTGCACACACACATTTACAGAAATTTACAGTAACAAACAAAAACATAATGCAATTTAGGCGGTCTTATCGCTAGAAGCGATTTCTTCCAGACAACTTCACAAGCACAGAGTAAAAATACAGGAAAGTAATACTATGATAATGTAAGGTGTTTTTTTTTAAATTTATTTCTAATATTTGTAAAATTATATCCATTAATATGTTCATAATTCGTTGCTTTCTTTTTTGGCAAGTTGGAATAAATTTTATTATGAAAATTTGTGTCTTTGTACTTACTTTACCATGATTATTGTGTTTTGTCATGTCTGTGTGCGCATATATTCAGATAAATAAATATGAATTTTGTGTTTTTTACAATGCTTTTATAAATTAATGAAAAAGTTAAAGACGAAAACATTTAATTGATTACAACAATACTATTTCCTGAGTAAGCTGGCAAAGAATAATAACTATTCTTAACTGTTACAAAAAATGTAAAAAATAATATAAATTAGACATGATATGAAAACGATGTAAAACCCATTTTTGGAAAGAGTAACTACACGAGTTTCTTGCCGGAGTCTTCTCGGTAGATAACAACCCTCCGAACCGGTGGTGGATTCGTTAAAAATAACATCTGTTTTGACGATTCAAAAGTTTTATTTGGATAAATCATTTTAAGTTGCAGTTTCAGTTGACGACCCATTTGGTGTTGCGGTTGAGAGGTCGGCTGCAACACCAAGGGTTTGGTTCGATCCCCGGGCAGTACAAACATTTGTGTGCATGAACATGTTGTTTGTAATGGTCTGGGTGTTTCTATGTATGATATGTATGTATTTACGAAAAAAAATGTATTTAAGTATATTTATCCGTTGTTTAGTACCCATAATACAGGCTTCACGCTTAACTTGGGGCTAGATGGCGCTGTGTGAATGTTAGTGGATATTTATTTATATTTATTTAATGACAAGTTATGCTACGACGTAGTATCGTCGCAAGTTGTTCTACGTCGTAGCAGTGCGTAGACGCATGACCTACGTCGTAGCGCCATGTCTATTATATCGAAGTAATTCTTGTTTTAAATGTGCTACGGTTTATTCTTTCATTACTAGTTGACACAATTTCTACTCAACATGTATGTCTTTATGAAAGAACGCGATCATGCTTGTTCGTGCACACAAATGTTTGTATTACCCGGGGATCGAACCCGGAACCCTTGGTGTAATAGCTGACGTCTTACCGTTACACCAGATGGATCGTCCAGATGGGTCGTATATTATTATTTTGAAAAACTTCGTAATAAAATTTTAACAAAAGTAAAATTAATGTACTTAGTTTAGTTAGTTAAGTGATAAATATATAATAATTTTAGTACATATTTAAGGTAGGCAGGGTTTCAAATATTGTGAAATTATTTTTAAAATCTTTCAATGGATCTCATCCTGAAAAACCAGGACAAAAGAACTGGACAAATCGCCACTTCCCGAATCTCTGAGTGACGCTACGCGCCTGATTTATAACCAGGATTTGTCTAGATGTCTGTGTTGTTTACCTTTCCCCTAAGGCTTGTGTCCACATCGTGATAACAATGTCATAATCCACGTCACGTGCAAAGAGAACTTATAATATATTACACTAGCTTTTCCCCGCGGCGTTGCCTGCGGCAGGTATAATAAATACCTACTGACACACACAGCCCCAAATTAAGTGAGGAGCTTGCAGTTAGGGTACTAAACAACAGATAAACATACTTATGTATTTTTTGTAAATACATACATATTATGCATAGCAACACGCAGGCTATTATATCAGACATGTTCATAAACATTAAATGTTTGTGATGCTCAGGGATCGAACAAGTAACCCTTGGTGTAGTAGCCGACGTCTCAACCATTACACCAATGGGCCATCAATGCATATTCTCCCGCAGTAAAACGTAGCCAATGTGTTTATCCAGAATGTCAGATATCTTCATACCAAATTTTATTAATCGCTTCTTCACGCTCAGCTCAAGTGGCGTGATCAGCGCGCCACGTATAACATTACATTATTTTCAAAAAGTTATTTTTCTGAAATAAAAATAACCTAAGTTTGCCTTATTACATGCTACCTCCCAAAAAAATTGCCAAATTAAAAAAATGGTCCAGCCTTTTCAGAGATTACACGGAACAAACTGACAGAGAGACATGGTCCAAAATTTTTATTTTTGGTGTATATATATATATATATATATATATATATATATATATATATATATATATATATATATATATATATATATATATATATATATTATATATTCACTATGCATGTAGAAAAATCGGGTATTTTATATTACAACAGACCTGGACTTCTTTTTATGTAATAAATATCTTGTGTTGGCTATATTACTTATTGATGTGTTGTGTTGTACCTACGCCATATCAAACTATACAAAATTAAACCTATTTTAACCTTAACCTTTTTAATTATAAAATTACCCATCACGCCTCTTAACCAAAATCCATCCCATCTCCCGTTCAGTTTATTGAGCTGTAAAATCGAAAACTGAAAACCTGAATCGGGTTAAATTTAATCCAAATAGGAATAGATTCACGGACACTTAATCCCCCGGTGCATTAGTGCGCAAATTAATATCTCCAGGCGAAGTTTCAGCATACGTATCTATAATAGGGATTAGTATTGCCAGATCTAGTTTGCTTATCGGAGCTATTTTGTTTGCAATGAAATCAATTCAAACTCAAAATCCAAATAACTTTATTCAAAACATTTTTTTTATCATCATCATCAGCTCATTAAACGTCCCCACCGAGGGGCACGAGCCTACCCGTATAGGGTGATTAGGCCTTAGTCGTCCACGCGGGCCCAGTGCGGATTGGACGACTTCACACACAACCTACGAATCACTTCGCAGGCGTGCATGAAGGTTTCCTCACGATGTTTTCCTTCACCGTAAGAGCGTCGGATAACGTATATATATATTTCGAAAATTCGAAAATACATTGGTACGTGTCGGGATTTGAACCTCAGCCCTCCCGGTAGGAAGGCGACAGTCCACACCACTGAGCCACCGACGCTCTATAGCCACCGACGCTCTTTTTTTTTTTTACAGATATATTGAATCGTCTAGTATTTATAGGTATCATAGGTCAACAATAAGCTAACCGGTTTTGTTTGAAAAAATGGTGACTTACATAACTTTAATACAAGGAACAAAAACGAACTTGCTGTCCCAAATCTTAGACTAAGTAGGGAAATCATTTGTTGGAAGAGGCATAACATTCTTTGATGAAATACTACAAAATGTTGCTGAATTGCCCTTTCACCAGTTTAAAAAAAACCCTCATGAAAAAAGGTTACTATACAATAGACGAATATTTATCGGATAAAGATGTGTGGTCTTGCACTTAGTGTTCCAGTTACAAAATCTTTTTAATAAATTATTGTACAGTAATGTGTAGGTAAATGACAAAACTCTGTAACCACTGCTATAAAAAGTTTTAAAGAGTGACGACCGAGTTTCTTGCCGGCTCCTCTCGAAGATCCTTCTTATTTCGAACCGGTGGTAGTGTCATAAAAATATAATAATAATAAAAATTGACGATTTAAAAGTATCTGTAACAGATTTATTTAAATAAAGATTGTTTTATTTCTTTCTTTAAGATGCACAACCTTACTCAAAAAAGTGTCCGCGGCAAAAGTTTGTTCATTGCGTCAGTTGGGCAGAATTTTCATTCATAATCACGTCGCCCGCTACATGTCATAGTGATATAGTAGTGTGCTCGTGCTTTTGATTTTGTACTCTTTCCATGACGCGATAAGGTCAAAATTTAACTGAATAATTTTACATTCTAAATATAACATTGACTAGGCGTATGTTTCATGGGGCTCGGGCATTTTTGATTGATATTTCTTCTTGATTAGGCATGTACTTTGTTGTTTATCTAAGGGGATATATATTTTTAATGGCTCTATCATCGGTTCGAAAAAAGTACGGTCTTCGAAAAGAGCCGGCAAGAAACTCGATAGTCACTCCTTGAAACTTTTTACAATATTATTATTTGTAATTATTTTATTATGATGTTACATAGAGATTTGTCATGAATTAGAAGTAATTTTAAAATAATTTATTACCATCATATGCACTCGCTATCTAATGTAGTACTATCAACTGCAGTTTGATTCCTGATTCTATTTCCAAAACGGCACAGCCATACCGAGCGAACTGTCGGCGTCAAAATAAAACCGACATCACTCTGGGTTTAAAACTTTCGGGTACATATCAACGAGAATTTGGACAATAGTTCATACCGTTTTGAAGGTATTAAAACACTAATAAAGAGAACTGACAGTAGCTTATCATGTGCAGATATATTTTTGGTGGCGTTGAATAATAAAATCCGTCTGTATATATAACACTTAAGATTATAAACCCGACTCAAGATTAGCCTTCGTGGTCCAGTGCTCTTAACGTGGGTTCCTTGCGTGATCCGGGGATCGTGAGTTCGTAGCCCGACCGATTTTTTTTATGTTGTAAAGGAAGGTCAGGACGGTCACCTGATGGTGAGTGATAAGCCTGACCATGATTGAAACCGACAACTTATAGACAGTTATAATCTCCATCAATGCCGCCCTGCGGCCGTCACCCGAGACAACAGGTAGGTCTCTTATACTCGGTAATTTCAGCTACAGTGCCCTCATCGTGAAACACAGAAGTGCAAAACACTTCAATTTCACGGGACGATATCTGGCATCAAGTCTATCACTAAACTGTGACTGAAGCTCTACTTCTACCACACACACATTCATACACACACACACATACACACACACACACTCAAACTCACACCACACCACATAACCACCACACATACATTTGAAAAAAAATAATAAAAATCAATATGATAATAATCAATATGAGAGAAATCTCATATTGATTATTATTATTTTACTGAACCGGGGACACCTGAATTGGCAACCAAAAAATTATAATCTTCTTAATTAAATACTGTAATTCAGGCCTACGAGCCTAGTGCAAGCAAGGAATTGTTATTTGTTGCGATAACACCAAAAACGCACGACCGTTAAGTCGACTCCGGGTTCGCAAATCCAATATGTTTGAGAACACATATTGACATCGACAGACGATGCCAGAGTGGAAGGCATTGCAACACGGATGCATTAGCTTGTCAGTGCCTGCACGACATTTGTTTCGGATTGGTTAGACTTTATTTTGGGAGAGGTATTTTTAGTGACTGAAACGATAGACGGTGGACGTATGTAATAAATGTTTTGGGAAAGAGAAATGAGACCTGTTTTCGCCACCGAGGCAACAGTCCACACCATTGCGCATGAATTTACAAAAAAGCTATATAAGCTTTTATATCATTTGTTTAGTACCCATATTACAGGCTATTGCTTTGTTAGGGACTAGATGGCGCTGTATGAATACAAAATCTTGTCTTACGGGTCGCCAAAACCCCCTGAAAATATTATCATTATCATATTATATATTATCTGAAGATAAAATGAGCGGTCACCCATCTCGACACTGACCATTTCCAGAATTAATTGTGTAATCTTCAACAGTACAATGAAATTCCGAGTCTAAAACTGTTCAGCACTGCTCAAGACATTTCTTAGCCACGTCAGTTAAAAATACAAGCTAACTTCTCAAGTAGCCGCTACACTTTTATAGTAACTTTAAACCTAACTTTTACATTAAACAAACTTAAATTTCTAAATTGGCACGCCACTGAAAAAGCTTATGAGGTTTTAATTTTAAACGAAGTCTATAGTGAGGAAGTCTGCGAAAATAGAAGTATTTTGCACTTCTATATATTAGCATTATAGCTAGTAAAATTACCGGGTATAAGATACTTAATGATTTTCACGCAGGCCGATCCCTAGCAGTTGACATCCATCTGCTACCCACCACCACCTACCTTCCACCCGCGTGGAAATCATTAGGGGAGGCCTTCGTTCAGCAGTGGACATAATAAGGCTGTAATGATGATGACGATAAGATACCTAACATCTGTTGTCTCGGGTGTCCGGGCACAGTGTGGCGTTGGTGGAGAATAATTACGTTTATTAGTTGAGCGTCGGTGGCTCAGTGGTGTGGACTGTCGCCTTCCTACCGGGAGGGCTGAGGTTCAAATCCCGACACGTACCAATGTATTTTCGAATTTTCGAAAAATATATGTACGTTATCCGACACTTTTACGGTGAAGGAAAACATCGTGAGGAAACCTTCATGCGGAGAGATTCGAAGGTTGTGTGTGAAGTCGTCCAATCCGCACTGGACCCGCGTGGACGACTAAGGCCTAATCACCCTATACGGGTAGGCTCGTGCCCCTCGGTGGGGACGTTTAATGAGCTGATGATGATGATAAGTTGTTGGTCATGCGTATCACTTACTATCTAATGAGCGTCTAATATTAAAAAGCCTAATATGAATGATTCTAATAAGATATTTAAAATATCCACCAAAATTTATATAATATAGTCCTATACAAGTGAAGAGCTTGTTAAAACCAATGATATTCTGTATATATAAAGGTAGATACGCCATCCGTGCCTCAAAAACGAACCGCCGAAGAGAGTACAGTTTGTACTCTTTTGTTTGGGAAAATGTGTTCGAAATTTGAAATATGTGTATGTGTGCTGTCACTGTATTCGGAACGCTTTTTTTACTGTTTTGTGAGCATATCACGAATCCATACTTTTTTACATCATTGGTCAAAACTCATAATATTTTTATTCAAACAAATCTTTTAAGATACTTTTGAATCGTCAATTGTTATTTTTTTTATTTTTTCTAGCGACCCGCCTAGGCTTCGCAAGGGTGATACGTTTGCAACGTAAATAAGTATTTTTTTACGACATCACACAAAAAACCTCAAGAATTACGGTATTTGTCCACTATTTAATGGATGATGATATTATTGTATGTTTTTCGTATAGTAACCTTTCTTCGTGAGGATTTGTACATATTTAATTTAAACTGGTGTAAAAAAACAATTCACTGACATTCGCACAGCGCCATCTAGCCCCAAACTAAGCATTTAGCCTGTAATAAAAGGAGTACTAAGCAACGGATACACATATCATATATATTTTTGTGAATTCATTTTATATATAGACACCCCCAGTGTAATACAAACAAACATATCATTTACATAAATGTTTGCACTGCCCAGGAATTGTACCCGAACCCTTGGTGTTCTACCCGGCATCTCAACCATTAAACCATAATGGGTCATCATGTATGTATGCATCCAAACATGGAACTCTCAAACCTCGTACACTAGTTTCAAATCAAATGAACCCATCATCCAGCCCACAGACTACCGCCAAGTTCAATAATCGACACGACAAACTTCCACCCTGCATTGTACATAAAACTATAACTTTTGTATAAAACTGGGTACAGTTCACCGCAGAGTTGAGTAACGAACTAATTGGGTGCCTAACAAGTTGATATCGACTTGGAAATAGGTCGATGGGTTCAGGAAGTGCCCACTTTTGATTATTTTCCGTTATTGACAGTGTAATAGAGTTTTCGTTGACAGAACAATTTTTTTCATCTTTTGTGTAGAATCACTGTGCCTAAAGTAGTTGTTGCCACTCTTTATTCACTATTTATTTATTTATTTAACAATGTATGCACACACAGAAAAGACAAAACACAATAAACATGGAAAAGTACGAACAAAGGCACAACTTATTTCACAATGAATTTACACTATGTATTTATTAATCTGTGGTAAATGATGCTGGTGTAGAAATAGCACTTTTTTCATGTTATTTGTAAGCAAATATTGTTCTACATTGTTTTTTTACCCAAATAAAAAAAAAATACACTGTGTTTGGAAATATGGATTCTTCTTTTCTATGGAGCTTTTTTGGTAGAGTAGATGTAACATCAACTCGACCTACGAGATATATTGTAAAAAAATCTTTATTGGTTTATCCCCTCCCTATGTATTCGGTGTGATGGTTGAGGCGTCGGCTATTCCACCAAGGGTTCCGGGTTTGATCCCCGGGCAGTACAAACATTTGTGAGCATGGATAATAAATGGATAAGATTATTGTTTTTATTTGTTGTTAAGTTTTTACTAAAAAAATGTTTCTGTGTTATAAAATCAATTGAAAATAAAAAAAAGCAGAGGTGAGAGAAATACATGAAGTTTTTTGTATCTCAGTCAAATTGTGTTCGAGTATAGGTGTTAAAACAAAACAGTAGACTCAGTTAAAGCTGTCATTGTAGAATCTACGTGTGGAATCAATCAGAACTGAAGAGTTCTTCCTAGTTCGCTGGCACTCCAACTCTAATTGACAACTTGAAGCCTTCATGCGGTTTGCGAAAAACTATGGATACTTCAAAATACATTTACTATACTAGCTTTTGCGACAGACTCTGTCTACGTGGGACTTAGATAAATAACAAACTAACCAGATGCACGTTCTCACTCAAAAAGTGTCTGCGGCAAAATTATGCCCATCCAAAATGGGCAGAATGGGTTGAGCAGAATATTTATTCATACTCGATATATTCGATGCTCGCTATATGTCATAGTGACATTGTATGCTCGTGCTTTTTTACCCTGTTACGCCTTTAGTAGTGCCCGCGCACAGAGACACTAATCGCAAAAACAATAAATAATTAACGTTTTTGTCAAATTGTGCTGTTGATGACAGCGAGCGCCTATGGTTTCAAATCTGTAGAGGAAAATGGGCGAATAAGTGTAATAATGTTGGCGATTTTTCGGGTTGTCTGGACGCACAAGGTTTGCACTGCGTATGTACATGTATGGAGTGCACGCCGCTGGCCTTTAGGTCACAATTTTAATGAATAATTTTATGTCATAAATATAACATTGTGTCAATGTATGTTTCATTAGGCTCAGACAGTTTTTGTTTGATATTTCTTCGTGAGTGTGTATGTAGTCAGCAAATTGTTTTTCTAAGGCTTAACCTCACAATTTTAAATAAAAAAAATACTTTCATGTATTGTTGTGGGTGTTGTCTATGAATAATATGTATGTATTTACAAAAAAAATGTATGTATGTATGTTTATCCGTTGTTTAGTTGGCATATTCCAGGCTAATGCTTAGTTTGGGGCTAGATGGTGCTGAACGAATGCCTGTGAATATGTATTATTAATGGTTATTATATTTTCCATTTTCATTTTCATTCAATGCTATCCCAGTATGTTTAGTTCAGTGAAACAAATTTTATTAACAAACAAACAAGTGTCAAAATACCTTCCATTCCCAACTGTCAATTAGTGATGAAAGGGGAACACCGAACTAAGAGCTCTTGCTTTTGATTGATTTCACACAACCAACCGCTCTACAGCACGGAAGCGCTTACGTTTCTAATTAATGGCTGTAACGCGTAAGTAAGCGCTTTAAGCGCTAACACTTCGATTCGAATCATATATGAATAATTGCTCCGGGAGAATCTCCATTTGAATCTAGGCCATTCCCTTCTGTGGTTACCGAGTGCTGTATTGATTGGTATTAAACTGGAAATTGCTTTGCGTATATTTTGTATGTAATTTATTACGTTCAGTTAAATGAGACTTCAAGGCTGTGTGGAAGATCGTTCAAAATCATATTTTGTACTGGTCTCGTTATTTTCTATATACCATTATCATCATTACAACCTAGAAAGTCCATTGCTGAACGAAGATCTCCCCTAATGATTTCCACGCGGACCGATCCCTAGCAGTTGACATCCATCTGCTACCCGCCACCTTAACCAGGTCATCAGTCCATCTGATTAGGGGACGGCCTACGCTTCGTTTTCCGTTATGTATAATATGTATGTATTTACTAAAAAAACGTCATATGATTTCAAGTCCTTTGCCATCAAAACAGAAAGTAATAAAGACTTACAATTTGTCAGCTCAGCCTCTGAATGCACAGTGCCAGTTATATAAACACTATAATATCAAAGAGTTTAATTTCCGTTTCTTGAAATTTCCAGCGTTTGTTAATAAGGGCTGACAGCATACTGTAATCTAACATTATATGAAAGAAAGAAAAAAGCTTTATTTGACAAAACGAAAACATACTACATATACTAACATTGCACACATACACTCTTACGGTGAAGAAAATATCGTGAGGAAACCTGCTCATGCCTCCAAAGAGATTCAAAGTGTGCGTGCAGTCGGCCAACTGCACTGTGCACACACCCTATACGGGTAGGCTCGTGCCCCTCGGTGGGGACGTTTAATGAGCTAATGATGATACATATAAACGCCCAGACCAATACAAGCATGTTCATGCACACAAATGTTTGCATCGAACCCGAAACCCTTGGTGACGTAACCACCGTCTCAACCATCATACCAAATTGTCAAAAGTCAAGCATTATAGGTAAAACGTACTGTCAATGATCAGAACAAATGCAATTATTCCCGATTCCAAAACGGAGTTAGCACTCTGGAATTCCCTCTGTTCTCGCTCAAGTTTATTATGGACATAATCCCGGTTGGTATTACAAAGAGCGTAAGTGTCTGAAATTTAATAAAGCCATCGCGGATGTAGGATGGAATGGAGGGACGCCATTTTCGCTAGCACTGACCTGTTGGTTATAATCGAAATAGTGGTAGAGAAGAAGAGCTTTGGTATAAAAATCTTTCTTAGGGTGCGTATATTCCTTCTAATATATTAAAGTAAGTGGTGTAAGTTCCAGTATTTACAGATCATAAACGGCTTAACCGTCTTTGATGAAATTGTGGAGATTATAACCAGGAGATGGACAAAGGATACTTTTCATCGTATTTGTATTTTTGTCTTCCTTAAATTTTTACTATTTTATTATTATTAAAATAAAATAAAAATTAAGATAATTGCAGATTATGCTTTATAAATCACCTTTGAATTATATTTATTTTGATTCATGGATATATTAGATTAGGCCACGCAAAATCGAAACGAAATTTCGTTCATACCATCTAGACGAAAAGCAGTTATTATTGGTACGTTTTTCTCGTAACTTTTGACCACGAAAGACAGCAGCCCAATGAGATTTGTTTCAGTATTCAAATTGGTTTTGGAAGTCCCTCATATGCATGTCATTTTCGAATTAACTTGACCACAATAAGTTCAACAACGTAGAAAATAAACGACATAGTGTGTCGCATTACCAAGTATGTTAAATCTATTGTAAGTCACATCTTGGCAGCTTGAATCCTTTGAAATACTTCGCCCTAACGAAGTTGATACTTGTGTGAACGTCCGTAGTGTAATCCGGCATGGAGCGCCAACGGATTAAGCCTTCTCAGCTCTACACGGCTCTTGTACACAAATAACGTGGTAAGTTTGTGTAATTTTCACGAAACAACATTTAGTTAGAAACTATATTATTGTAATTTATTTAAAGTTTACATTGATTAAACATTAAATTTATATTTCTAAGAGCGTCAGTGGCTCAATGGCGTGGGTAGCTGCCTTCCGATCTGGAGGATGCAGGTTCAAATTCAGTCTTTTTGAATTTTTAAAGTTATATGTACGTTGAGAGAGACTTGTGTGTGAATTTGGCCAAAATGCACTGAGCCCGCGTGGAGGACTAAGGCCTAATCACCCTTTACGGGTTGGCTCATGTCCCCTGTTGGGGGCATATAATGAGCTGATTATCATGATGATGCAAAGCGAGCGATACTAATAAGAAAACTATGAGAGCACGCTACAAATCTAAATCTATGAGCACAACACTACTTACGTATTTCTTTTGTCAAATCCAGTTATCTTCTTGACAACAGATCGCCTTATGTTTAAAAGCTAAAGAGAAATCATTATAGAAAAGCAGTGATCATTTTATATGAAGGAAGCACTTTCCACAGTTCGGAAAAAACACAGGGTATGTACTGCTTATTTGCATATATAGAGTGCACGGCCGATAACACCATCACGTAAACGGTCGGCTTGCTTTAAATTAAATAAATAAATCTTTCTTTCTTTCTCTTTAATCTCTGATTTTCTAAGCTTCAAGTATCAAATGACTTCGAACGTATATAGAGCAATCAATCATTATGTCATGTAATCTCATTACCACGCCCAACTTACTGTAATAAGATATGTGTCTTATACTTGTATTTGAGATAAGGGAGGTGAATTGCTTATATCGATAAAAAAATAAATTATGAACCCGTACTCATGAGTATGGGTTATATGTGAAACTCTTTTGACTTTTATGCAATAGTTTGCATAAGTTTGGCAAGTAGCTGTCTCCAACAGGTCACTTTTGAATTAAAATCAATCCATTTTTTGACAAATTTCAAATCCAGACAAAGGTTATAACTAGATGCTTTATTAGAGGGGTCATCGTTGCATATTTTTATTGAACGGACTCACAGAAATCTTTTTTTATCTGCCTTTATTTATGAAGTATTTCCAAACAATATTTATCTGATTTTACAAAATGACGAAATCAGTCGTCCACTTATAAAATCAAACAGAAAAGCATGTAAATTATCGAAACCAAAGTTCACCCGACTTCCATCGAAAGGTAACATCGATACAGGTACATCACTAGTGCAGTTCAGTTTGTGTTGCACGGCTTTGTCTAAACTAGTCCACTTACATACATTACAGTTGATCGATATGGGTCATCAGTTGCCGACTCGGTACAATAGGGATGCCACTTTAGTGTATTGCAAAATAATACTTACAGGGTGAAAAATTAAATATAATTATTACATAGTACTAAAGGCCACTTAAATAGGCTTAAGGTTCGTCAGTGCGCTAAGGGAGGGCTGTGTTAGATGTTTCCTACTCCCCGCACACTCCACAACACCTTATAAGGCAAGCTCAATCTATTATCAGAGCAATAAACCACGGAGGCGAATTTGTACTTTATATTCAACCTATCGCAGTCCACTGTTGGACATAGGTCTTCCCCATTTTGCGCCAGATTTCCCGGTCCTCCGCTTTTCTCATCCAGCCTCCACCAGCGACCTTTCGCATGTCGTCGGTCCATCAGGCCGGAGGACGTCCAACGCTACGCTTGCCGAGACGCGTTCTCCACTCCAGAGCTCGTCTGCTTCAGCGGCCATCGGTTCTGCGACATACCAGCCCACTGCCACTTCATCTTGCTGATCCGGCGAGCTACGTCGGTGACTTTAGTTCTCTTACAAATTAAATCATTTCTGATCTTCTACCATAGAAGAAATGATTTTAAAGTTTTCTGTTACAGCCCTAGCAGCCATCTTGTTTTGTGCATAGTAATCACTTGACAATAGATTCAGCGCGGTACACTAGCAACAATTTTAGGTGAGATTGCAACTTTGAAATGTGATTTGTTGAATTTTCATTTTCATACAGCCTTATATGAACTTATATCCACTGCTCAACATTTTGTAACCTAGTAAAAGTAATTAAAATATAGAAATACAAACGGGTGGTGGCAATTTCGTGTTCTAGTGGACTGAACAGCGGTCTGGATTAGATTTTCGAGTATTTATTATTACGTCGTAATTTGATCGGGACGGTCAGTTCGCTCACCTGGTGGTAAGTGATACACCTGACGATGACAGATAAAGTGTTTGTTGGAATCTGTTTTTGATTCCCACAAACACATTATCTATCATCGTTTTAAGAGCGTCGGTGGGACAATGGTGTGGACTGTTGCCTTCCGATCTGGAGAGTGCAGGTTCATCATGTACCAATGTGTTTTAGAATTTTCGAAATTATATATACGTTATCCGACGCTCTTACGGTGAAGGAAAATATCGTGAGACGAACCTGCGCACGTCTGAGAAGATATTCAAAGGTCGTGCGTGAAGCCGGCCATTCGCACTGGGCCCTCGTGGACGACTAAGGCCTATACCCTTTACGGATAGGCTTGTGCCCCTCGGTGGGGACGTTTAATAGGCAGATGATGATGAATCACATACGTGTTTCTCGACAACAAGACCATTTGTTACTGGTTCGCCTTTAAAAGTTCGACTGAATGGCACTTTCCAGGTAATTCAGGATTTTTCCAACTTAATAGATCTAACTAGTTGTTGCCCGCAACTTCGCTCGCGTTAAGAAGTATTAATTTTAATTTCCCATTATAAAGACCTCCTCCTCACCCCTCCTACAGGAGGGGTGAGGTTATATCTCTAGTTTTATATATTTAGATATCATTCGGGCATAAATGGTGTAGTAACACCTAACATGAATTGCGAACACGTTTTCATATTACATCATTACCTGTACAACCAGCGCCGGATCTTCAATTTTTTTGGGTGGGGCAAAAATTTAGAAATGCCGCCCCGCCCTCTTTTATTTATTTTTACCTTTATCATCCTATATTATTTCACTAATTTATATAATAGGTCCCAAATTGATTGACATTTGGACAAAGCTGCAACTTTTTACGCAGCTGTGATCAGTTTCAGAGATATTACATCTCCTTGTCTTACTCCTCGGTGCCAATGATAAGCCAATGGTAAGCTCTTCATGTACTCGGCCTGACATAGTAGCGCTCTCGTACAAACATCTCAACAATTCGATATAGCAGTAGTCAAGTCAGGCACCGTTGGAGGGAATGAACACAGCCCAAGTCTCGATCGAATCGAAGGCTTTCTCATAGTCCACAAACGCCAAACATAATGGTCAGTTATACTCTCCGCTCTTCTGTATAACCTGCCACAGCGTATGTAATATGTAGTCTATGGTGCTGAAGCCTTTGAGGAACCCGGCTTGTTCGGAGGGCTGGAAATCGTCAAACATATGCGCGAGACGGATCATAATGACTCTGGAGAATAACTTGAAGATGTGGCACAATATCGTAATGGGTCGTTAATTCTTCAATAAGCTTTTAATATCTAAGATAACTCGTAACAGATGTAAAAACGGCAAGATTAGTTTGTCATTTTTATAATGTAATGTCGTATGGTCTACCGTTGTGGGGTACGGCTGCCGACATTGATACAATATTTGTGCTACAAAAAGAGCTTTTATCTACAACCTTAGACCACGTGACTCTCTTAAAGAACAGTTCAAAGAAATAAATTTGTTTTTTTGTAATGTAATTTTTGTATATTTTTGTCGTTCATAAGTGCTTTTTGTAAGCCTAATTTAAATAAATGAATTTTGACTTTAACTTATCATACCCGGAATATTAGGCTCTCTCCAAGCGGATACGAAAACTCGTTCGCAGAGAATTCTACTATTTCAATACAAGGTTAATTAAGGACCTTATTAAGGAGAACAGGGGGCCCAAAGTTTTCCAAAAACCACTTGGAAGGAGCATTCTGGTGAAGCTTAATATAGCAGATGGCCAACTACTCACATTACGCCAACAGATCCTGGAAGAGGTTGAGAAATTCTATGGATTTGTCGAGCGCTCATCAGTACAGACCGAAGACAGCGAAGATCTACGTGCCCTACTAAGGCACCATTGTACGTAGGATATGCCGGATGTTGACGTTAGCGAAATTAGTGCAGCACTGAAGCAACTGAGAAATGAAAGGGCCCCGTGGGATGACGGTATTACGACAGAACTCCTAAACACCGGTGGACAACCCATCCTTAGGACATTAGGTGAGCTCTTTTAATGCCGTCATCTACCTGGGAACTACACTGGAAGCGTGGTCCACAAGCGTTCTTAAGAAGGGTGATAAAGCTCTCTTGAAGAATTAAGACCGGTAGCGTTTCTGATAAGCGTCGGTGGCGTCCTTCTCCAGATTGTCCAAGAATAAGTTTACTTGGGCTAAAACTTGACCGGCACAATTTCGGAAGGGAAGCTAGTAGGAGGATTCATTTGGGCTGGGCGGCATCAGGCAAGTTACATCAGATCTTCACGTCGACGATTCCGCAACGCTTAAGGACAAAAGTCTTTGAGAAATACGTCCTACCCATACCAACATACGCAGATGAGACATGGACACTGACTGCGGATTGGTTCAGAAATTCAAAGTTACTCAACGAGCGATGGAGCGTGCTATGTTGGGAGACTCTTATACATAAAATCAGAAATGATGTTATCCGCAAAAGAACTAAAATTACCGGCATAGTTCGCCAGATTAGCGAACTGAAGTGGCAGTGGGTAATGATGTCGCAGAACCGATGGCCGTTGGAGCAGACGAGTTCTGGAGCGGAGACCGCGTCTTGGCAAGCGTAACGTAGGACGCCCTCCGGCCCGATGGACCGACAACTTGCGAAAAGTCGCTGGTGGAGTCTGGATGAGAAAAACGGAGGACCGGAATATCTGGCGCAAAATGAGACCAATGTCCAACAGTGGACTGCGATAGGTTGAATAGAGAGGGAAAAGGTTTAATCACCTTTCTTGAAGAAGAACACCACCACGCCATTGCTCCTCACCTTTGGTGTCGCACCATCACCGATTCCGGAATTAAAAAGCTTCTGAAGGGTCTTAAGCACTGGCGTGCCCCCTACTTTCAAAAGCTCTGCGGTATATCCGTCGTAGCGGGGGTCTAATAACGCTTAAGCTGTTTCATAACCATCCTAACCTCGGCAAAAAAGCAATGTCATTAAAAAGTTACAATTTATCAATTATTGGTATTGATATTAATCAATTAAGTTATATAATGAAATAAGACTACTCGCCTCAGCTTTTTCGAAGTCACACTGGATGAAAAGGCGTTATGGCAACCCTGTGCTGAGCACCACCCGTTTACGCGCACCTCCCGCGCGGATCCCCCGTATCGTACGATCGCCTGCCGCGCGTGAGTGGCAGTCTGGCCAGAGCTATTCGCGCACGCCCGTACTAGTCCGCCGGAATCCGCTACCGCTACGACTAAACACCCTTAATAGGAACACCAACAGATTAGAGTCCTCACAGGTGGCGCCAACGTAAATAACGCCGTATCGTGTGTGTATTGTGTTTTTCGGTGATGGAACCTACTCTAGTGCGATCTGGAACATCCGCGTACGCGAGTGCAAGTAGGTACCTACTTAGCAACAATGGTGAATACTCGAGTGAAACGGAACGCGACGTGGAGGATAGAGATGATGCGGCGCAAATTCCTGCTTCCCGACCCTCTACCCAACGTCGACACGGGAGCACGAAGACGACCGCTACCAGGACGAGCACGCTCCGTCCAACCAGGAGGACGTCGATGTTTTACCACCCCGTCACGGCGCGACGTTCACTAACGACAATGTCGCGTCTATCATCGCTTCACTTCAGAGCGCAGACCGACGCGTTCAAAGACCTACTATTATCAGTGACTCGTGCGATCACCTCTACGCCGGTACAACAAAACCACGGAGAGGAACGCTTGCCCGCTGCACAGCACAGTTTTCCGGCCACACGACCGAATCTGTTGAAGCGTTTATAGATGCCGTGGAGGCGTACAGCGAATGTGCACAGGTATCGAGTACGAACATCCTACGAGGACTCGCGTACCTACTCCACGAGGACGCTGCTATATGGTGGCAGGGAATTAAAGGTACCATCACATCGTGGGCTCAAGCCAAAAATAACTTAATAAGCGCGTATGGTGACCGCCGCCCTCCTCACCGAATATACCTAACTTTTCGCAAGCCACAACGTTACGACGAAAATACGGATATATTCGTCGCGCGCAGCCGTGCGCTCTTGGCCAGGATCCCTGAAAGGGATATATCGGAAAAAGCAAAACTTGACATGATTTACGGCCTTCTACATAATAAAATAAGAAAACGACTGCGCCGTGAAGAGTTTGACACTTTTCAAGATTTATTACGTCATTCACGCAACATAGAGGATTGCCAAGCAGAGGAAGACCTCACGAAGTTGATGCCGACCGCCTGCACACCTTCATCGTTCACGGGACATCGTGCGCCGCATACATCGGTCCCTCCGCCCGCGTCGCGCGCATCCAAACCGACCGCTACGGCCGCAACCCGGCCGGAGCCTCAGCCCGCGGCCGCAGCCGCGCGAACTACGCCTGCACCGCCGCCGCAGGAGCCTACGCGCCCGGTACGAGAAGCCGCTGCCCCTGCCGCGAGAAAGCAACGCCCGACCTGCACGTATTGCAAAAAGTATGGGCATACCAAGGACCAGTGCCGTAAGTTGCAGAACTCTGGTGAGTCCCAATTCCCTGCTACTAACTATTCTTCAGTACGTGATAACGAGGTCCCTAATAGTGAATTCTATAGTGTTGAGTCCCAATTCCCTACTACGAACTATTCGTCAGTGCATCATAATGCGGTCCCTAAACGTGAATTCTATAATGTCGAGTCCCAATCTTCGTCGCGTGTGAATAATCAAAAGTGTCAAAAATCTAGTCTTAAACGTAAAAAAAGTTGTGAGATGCTACAATGCAACAAGAATAAGTGTGCCAACTCGTTACAAATACGTAATATTGAAAAATGTATTTTTCCTCATTTCTGCGGCAGTGATCGTTGTAGCATGTCACAGTATAGTAATAATCAGTATGAAAAATGTTCTCAAAATTTTTATGAACATCAAACAGAAAAATTAAATTTTTCTCGTTCTTGTAAACATATTATTGATACGCCACAGAGTAATTACAATCAGTACAATAAATCCTCACACACTTGTGAGCGCAATTTAATTTTTCGTGTCCTGAACGTATCAATGATATGTCACAGTGCAGTAAAGACCAGTATCGTCAATCCTCACAAGCTTGTGAGCGCAATTTAAATTTTTCGTATCGTGAACACATCAATGATATGTCACAGTGTAGTAAAGACCAGCTTGGTCAATCCTCACAAACTTGTGAGCGCAATCTGCTTTGTTGTGAATTTTCGTATTATTGTATAAATGGTAACAGTTTGCCACAATGTAATAAGACTCAGTGTACTAAATTATTTCAAAATGGCGTTAATAGCTTAAAGAAATGTAACAACGTAGATGTGATAGCGTGTGCGCGCGGTGATTTTTCCGGTGTAGGCCGCGACTTACGTCCGATTTTTAAAATTGATATACTAGGTCACGTAGGCACCGCGCTGATCGACACGGCCGCCAAGCATTGTATTGCAGGTCATACGCTATATGCTCTCCTTCTACGACTGGGTCATCCCCTCCACCCTTCTTCGCGGGAAGTAAAACTCGCAGACGGCATAGTCCGTACTATGGAGGTGCTTACCACCGTTTTACCGGTGCGCTTAGAAAATACGGTTATCAGTATTCCGTTCATTATTTTTCCCAAGGCTTCTAATAATGAAACGCTATTGGGCATAGATTTTATTACAGCTGCTAAGGTAGTTATCGATTTTCACAAAGAAATGTGGTACTTCAGTGACATTGTTGAGGTCAAGTATAAATTGTCGTTCGAACCGACATCGCGGATTGTCTCCTGTGCTTCGACTCAGATATTAAGAGACGATGAAGGTCGTCATCTGACTCCAGCTGAGCGGGAAGCGCTCGCTGGTGTTCTCCTTCGCCACTCACACGTCTTCAAAGCAGGGGGAGGTCCGACGCCGTATGCGGAACACCGCATTGATACTGGCGCACATCCGCCAATAGCTGTGCCTCCGTATCGTCTGAATCCTGCCAAAAAGGATCAAATGAAGGTAGAGATAGATAAAATGTTACAGGACGATATTATTGAGGAGTGTGAATCGGCTTGGTGTTCTCCAGCGCTGCTGGTGCCAAAGCCCAATGGTGGGATTCGCTTCTGCGTCGACTACAGGCGTTTGAATGCTATCACCAAGTCCGATGCTTACCCGATGCCATGCATCGATGAGCTGCTGCAGAGTACCAAACGAGACTGCTTCATGAGTACGCTGGATCTCAAGTCTTCTTACTGGCAGGTCATGGTCCATGAGGCCGACAGGGACAAAACTGCTTTTATTTGCCCTCTAGGAACCTACCGTTTTAAGAGAATGCCGTTCGGGTGAAGAACGCACCCGCAACCTTTCAGCGCCTCATAGATCGTCTCCGTTCCTGCTCAGTTTTACAAAATGTAACACTGCTCGCGTATTTAGATGACCTACTGGTGATCTCCGAAGGGGTCTCCAGAAACATCTGCAAGACCTTGACGCAGTTTTTAAACGTCTCGCCGAGTTCAACCTCCACGTCAATAGGGAGAAGTGTGCTTTCGCTAGGGAGAGCGTGAAATACCTCGGCCATGTCATTTCACAACAAGGCGTTTCCACCGACCCAGGTAAGGTGAGTGCTGTGCTCGAGATGAAGGAACCAGGTAACCTCAAACACCTAAGGACCTTTTTGCAGACATGTTCGTGGTTCAGAAAGTTCATTCCTAACTTTTCGAAAGTTGCCGAACCGTTAACACGCTTAACTAAA
This sequence comes from Leucinodes orbonalis, assembly GCA_019425675.1. Classification (NCBI taxonomy): domain Eukaryota; kingdom Metazoa; phylum Arthropoda; class Insecta; order Lepidoptera; family Crambidae; genus Leucinodes; species Leucinodes orbonalis. The sequence continues at coordinate 95,025 of PQWD01002130.1, read as the reverse complement.
AGAATCAAACATGGACTTGGGGTATCGAACAAACCCAAGCGTTCAACGAGCTAAAGCGTCTTTTGACCACGGCTCCTATACTGGTACAAGCCAATTTTAACCAGCCTTTCATTCTGCGTACCGACGCAAGCAACTACGCCTTAGGCGCGGTTTTACTGCAAGGCGAGGGTAATCAGGAAAGGCCGATTGAATACGCTAGTAGACTCCTGACTGCAGCAGCAGAGCGCAATTACTCTACTACCGAACGAGAGGCGTTGGCTGTAGTCTGGGCGGTCGAGCGGTTTCGACCCTACCTAGACGGCCAGCCAGTCATTATCGGCAGTGATCATCAACCCCTGCGTTGGCTGCTATCTCTAAAATCGCCAGCAGGTAGGTTAGTCCGTTGGGCCTTAAGACTCCAGTCTTTTGACATCCAATTCCAGTATACTCCAGGGAAAGCGAACGTCGTTGCTGACACCCTCAGTAGGCCGATATGTGCTGAGGACACCCGCACTGATTGTGGAATCTGTTCCGTCATCTGCGACCTACCCAAGAAGACACCGGGCCAGCTGCGTGAAGAACAACTCGCTGATCCTGAGCTGGAAAAGATAATCAAGAGTCTCGAAGACACTGACGATCTTGCTGCTAAAAGATGGTTAGAAAGAGGTTATATCATGGACCAAGGAGTTCTTTACAGGTATAATCCCGATTCTGACAGCGAAAACCCTCAGTTAGTCATTGCTGCGCACAAAGTAGCAGACATCCTAAAAGAGCTACATGATTCACCAACATCCGGACATCCAGGTATTGATAGGACGTACCAAAAGGTTGCTCAGCTGTATTATTTTACAGGTATGCGGAGATTAATCACAGACTACGTCAAAGCCTGCATACACTGCCAACGCTACAAGGTTTCTAACTCCAAACCCCAAGGCCTACTCCAAACTCCGGTTATGAACCAACGTAACGAAGTATTAGCCATAGATTTATTCGGACCGTTACCTGAAGGAGACCAGGGGGAGCGTTGGATCCTGCTCGTTGAAGACACGGCAACAAGATGGACGGAACTGTACGCTCTTAAAGAAGCCACCGCAGAAGCCTGTGCTCACATCCTTATCGAAGAATACTTCATGCGGTATGGTTTACCTCGCAGGATTATTTCGGACAACGGTGTCCAGTTCGTCTCTGCAATCATGCGTCAATGCATGTTGGTACTGGGGATCAAGCAAAACTTTACCTTTGTACCACCCAGAAGCTAATCCTGCTGAGCGCAAAAACCGAGACCTAAAGGCGATGTTAGCACATCTCGTAGAAGAAGACCACACCTCATGGCCTAAAAAGTTGCCACTGATTCGGTTTGCCTTAAACAGTGCACAGTGCCGCACAACAGGGAAAACACCTGCCTTTTTATTCTTTGGCAGAAAATGCGGTCTCCTACAGAGGTCGTCCACGACCTTCGTGCTATCATGGACAAAGATAACTTTATTCCACAGGTAACTCCCTATCTCAAGTCGTTTTTGACATCACTGGCAGCTGTGAGAGAACGCGTGGAGAGTCAACAGGATAAGACTAAGCAGTATGCTGACGCGTCACGTCGACAGTCAGACGTTTTCCAGGTTGGTGACTTAGTTCTTTTAAAATCTCACCTCCTGAGCAAAGGATCTAAAGATCTCACTGCCAAGTTTCTTCCCACGTCGTGATGGACCGTACCGTGTTGCCGAGAAGGTTAGCCCTACTACGTATAACATTTCCAGCACTGACCAGCCTGATGTTGTAATAGGAAGATACCATGCCCAAGACCTTACCCGTTACCATGGTAACGAAGCCGCTCCGCCTAAACCCGTCGTTCCCAAAAGGAAGCGTGGAAGACCACCGAAGAAAAGGGATTTGATCATGAATGCGATGCTAGACCAGAACGAGGGCGTTTTCTAGTCTAGAGGGGATATATGGCAACCCTGTGCTTGAGCACCACCCGTTTACCGCACCTCCCGCGCGGATTCTCCCCCGTATTCGTACGATCGCTGCGCGCGTGAGTGGCAGTCTCGCCAGGCCTAATTCGCGCACCGCCCGTACTAGTCCGCCGGAATCCGCTACGCGCACGCGCTACGACTAAACACCCTTATAGGAACACCCAACGATTAGAGTCCTCCCACAGCGTTTTATTTCGAATTTATTTTTGTATATTTTCTTAAAAACGTGGTCGCTTGGATGCAAGTAAAAGGAGCTAATTGTTATTTTTATTATTTTTTCCAATTGTAGCTGTCATCATGAAATGATATAGCATTTTTAAAGCAGCTAATTGGCATTCAATTACATAGAGAAATAACTAGAGTAACTTTGAAATATACACTGCTGCCCTGTATAGAGATCGACGAGAGAGTTTCGTATTACAGCGTCATTCCTCAGATCGCGCTGCACCCGCCTGCTGACCGTGATCTGCGGGCGCCTATTTAGAACTATGCAAAAAAATGTAATGGTTCAGTAACATGCCTTACTCCGCGCTCCGGTTATCAGTCGTATTTCATGGCCATGCACTTGTACTATTATTTATTCGCGGGCAAGTAAGGTAAATGATGAGTGATCCATTAGTCGGTTGCCGCCCCCTGACCGTGCCGCCCGGGGCACGTGCCCCCGCTCTGCCCCCCCTAGATCCGGCCCTGTGTACAACAAATCTGAAAATTACACCGCCAAGCGTTTCGTATTCAGGTCGGGCTACCTGAACGTGTGACGTCACGGGATGGGCACGTGACGTATGCGGCGACTAAGGGGGAGTTCAGCATGGTGGTTTTGGATATTCTCTAAAAATATTCAACGAGTCTTCCAGTCGACGTTACAAAATAATAATAATAATAAAATGCATTTATTTGTCTTCCAAATCATTCAAGATAAAATACGAATAAAATAAAAATAATCATAGTAAAACTTATTAAAGTAAAATTAAATAAAATTTATCAAAGTATAATAATTAATCAAAATAAAACAAAATTAATCAAATAAAATAAAATTAACGCAAATCTTTGATTGGACTGTTGAATTTAATGAGACGTTTAAATCTGTGGACTAAATACATAAAAGGAAAGCGACATAGTAAAATTTTCCAAAACTCTAGAGCGGCTGAAGCTATATGGGTAAAAACTTAGATTTTTTCATTTACGAGCGACACACCCCGGCTCCGCACATGTGCTGAATAATAGGCACGCTTCCATAAAAAAAGCGACTTTGTTTTATACTATGTAGTAATTATCCGAATGAAGCAACATAATTATGAGGGGGAAAAAAATTCGCCGAGTCAGCTGATCATTAAAAATAAATATATACACAACGCCATTTAGTAACTTAAACAGAGAGCTAACACTATGGATAATAAATAACTGATATACTTACTTCTGAATAGGTCCTTTTGTCCTTTTTTAGTTTTGTGAATAAGTTATGACTGTCAATTTTACGTATTATGTAAAATATTTGATCAATATTTTCTCAACAAATATCTCTCTCTCTCTTCAATCTATTGCAGTCCACTGCTGGACATAGGTCTCCCCAATTTTGTGCCAGACATCCCGGTCCACTGGGGGCCGATTTTGGTTGGCGCTGCTCATGAATTACGATTATTATGAATTTCAGAAGATTATTTCAGACATATATTATTTTTCAAAATAAGTATCCCGGCACCTCTTTACTAGGTGGTAGACTCGATACTGAGTCGACTAGGTAGTACACCGCAGCTGCCATTATCATCCGTGAAACAAGAGTGTGCACTTTGAGTTTCGGGATGAGGGCACTGTAACTAGTGAAATTACCGGGTATAGGAGACCTAACATCTGTTGCCTCGGTGTCGGGCGCAGTGCGGCATTGGTGGAGAATAATAACTGTCTATCAGTTGTTCATCATCAGCTCATTAAACGTCCCCACCGAGGGGCACAAGAATACCCGTATAGGGTGATTAGGCCTTAGTCGTCCACGCGGGCCCAGTGCGGTTTGGACGACTTCACGCACAACCTTTGAATCTCTTCGCAGGCGTGCATGAAGGTTTCCTCACGATGTTTTCCTTCATCATAAGAGCGTCGGATAACGTACATATAATTTCGAAAATTCGAAAACACAGTGGTACGTGGCGGGTTTTGAACCTCAGCCCTTCCGGTAGAAGGGCAACAGTCCACACCATTGAGCCACCGACGCTCCTTCTATCAGTTGTTGGTCTCCTTTAATACCGCTCTGTCATGGTCTGGCGTATCAGTTACCATCAGGTGAGCGTCCAGACCGTCCTGTTCACTTACAACATAAAAAAAAACCTCACGGTCTAGTTATATTTTGCACTCTGTTTGCAGTAGAATTAAATTAACATAATACAAATTAACACCAATTCTAATCCAATTACATATAAGTCCTAATTCGATTCATTAAAGTCATATAATTTATGTCATTCATATAACCCTGTGGCATTCAAAAAACGATGAAAAGATTTTTTTTTATTAAAAAAAACATTCTGAATATTGGAAAATATTATGGTAATAATAAAAAATAAATAACAAATGTTTAATAAAACTATCAGGGATAAACAAAATGTTCCATCACAAAATACCTTTAAACCAAACCCATAGCACCCACCTTCAAACTTCTAAGGTCTTCTACACCTTAGCAAAACGGTCGTCAAATGTTAAAGCCGAACAGTAGAATTGGCACTAAAATATAAAGTAGCCTACAATGTTTCCAATGTAGACGAGTCATAACCCAAGACCGTGAGGGGAATAATGAGAACTCGGATCAAGGAGTTATATCTAGGCGGTCTAGCTGCAGAATGTTAGTGCGGTAATTTTGTTACTCGGTTTAATAAAGTTTTTGAGCTTAAGGTTGAAATTTGTCAAGAAATTTCTTGGACATAAAGAAATTGTTTCATAAAGTAATTAATAGATGGCGTTGGTTGTTGTTTAGAACGCGGTGGCTTTATGTTTTTAAATTTAATTTTTTGATGCATAAGTTATAAAACCAATAAATATTCACCAAAATTGGCAAAGGCCACAAGCCTGTAATATGTGTACTAAACAACGGATAAACATATTATATTATTTGGATAGAACCCTTAGTGGAATAACCACAGACATCAGAATATACATTAGACTGGACAAGCCGCCAAGTTTATAGGCAGTCCCAGTGTCGCAATTTCTTTTCGGTTCTTACCTGTGAAAAGTTATTATATTTCTTGGTAAATTTACTGATTCATTGCGATGATGGCATGTTACAATTGTACAGGATGGCATTTTGGAAAAAACGGTAATTTCTTCTAATATTCGTGCGTCTTGACTCGTCTCACAGAGCGTTAACTGGTAGCCAGTGTATGCTCGTTGAGCTTACAGTTGTCGCACTTTGAACGCGGCTTGCCCCATCTCCTGTATTGGGAAATCTGTGGGAATAACCGACGTTTCAACCAATACATCTATAGTCGATGATGCTTTTAATAATGTTAGCAGTTTTATTTTATTACTCTATAGCAACAGTCATTATCTACTTTACTTATTTCAAGAAACCAACCCATTTTGTTTAATTTTGATAGGTTTTAAAACGATGTACGAGTGTAATATCATACCGTCATGTTATCTGTTCAAAGCTTCCTTTTAAAAAAATAATTATACAAATTATAAAAAATCATTAATTTTTTTAAAATATGTGTACGAGCACTAAAGGCTTTTAAGGCTTATTAATCAATATCATCTTTTAATATTCAACCAAATAGTATACGTGTTAAATTTCAGGTATATGACTGTTCTTGAAATAAAATTAAAAGCCCAACCACCAACAGTTTTCACTGAGATGATTTCATGGATCTATATTTATGGATGAACTCGTAATTTTAAATTATATGACGGTAAAATTAACACCTAATTTAACTTCTAATTTGAACTACTTAATAAAATACATAGACAAGATATAAAAAACTCGTACCATAAAATTAGAATACTTGAATCACCACGAGCTTCGCAGCTGTAATTCATTTGTGCTTTGTTTTTGAATCGTCATTTGTTTCTGCTTATTCAGTTAAGTACTAGCTTGCTGAAGAAAATAAAAACCTAAGCACCACCGCGCCACTATAAAACTTTCACATAGTCTGTCCCAGTGTAACTAGGTCAAAAGGGTCAAGAGTTCGCGATAGACTGCATTCAAGCTGTGAACTCAGATGAAATAGATTTGCGAACAGATATAAAACTTCCGTAGGAATCTTCGGTATTGAGATATCCCTGATATGCAGGACGGAGTCGGGTTTGGAAATGTTATATTTAGTATCACAATAAGCTCTCAAATAAAAGCAATATTTTTCATTATATAAATAGAAATTCCTCTAAATAAAATATACATTTTTAAGTCTGTTCGGTCATATTATTTGATATGAATCTTCTCTCTTCAAAATATCGCAGTCCACAGCTGAGCACATCAGGTCTTACCCATTCTACGTCAGATATTATTGTTTTCTGGTTTTCTCAACAAGCGGACGTGGTGGAACGGAGAGCGACTTATGCTACGCTTTATATGTATCATAAGACAACCAAAATTTTCCGTATTGAATTTATTTTTTTTTGACGACCTGTTTGGTGCAGCAGTTGAGACGTCGGCTGCTACCAGCGTGCGTATAGGGATATATATTATTATATATTTATATATATATATATATATATATATATATACAGGCTTCACGCTTAACTTGGGGCTAGATGGCGCTGTGAATGTCAGTGGATATTTGTCTATTATTATTATTTTCTGAATAGAGTATGGAATCTCTGCGCCTGTCAACGAACTAGTATTTACGTACAGCTTGGTTACGGAAAGATGAGTCAAATCCAACATGCAAGCCCGTCGAATTAATGTTAACTACTACCATCTTAGTAACACGAGTAGTATCCGGGAACGATGGCTTAATGCTCCTTCCAAAGCACGTAAGTATTCCAAACAACGAAATATTTATTACATTTATAAAGTGCGTCTAAAACTGTTTCTACGGCCATCGTTTGTACGTAATAAGTCCAAAGTAAAGTTACTATTGCTGAGAACAAAATAAGTCAGCTAGATGAAAACGATTTTGAAATATTCAAAGTATTCAATTTATTCTTATTTATTCTAATTTAAAAGTCATACTAAATTGGTATTCAGTATCGGAGTTTTTAATGTTAATCATACTCTTCTCAACTATTGCAGTCCACTGCTGACATTAGGTCTCCCCATTTTGCGCAGACATCCCGGTC
>PQWD01002130.1:18695-87439 GCA_019425675.1 Leucinodes orbonalis | reverse complement strand
GAAATACTGTATTACGTAAATAGATGTCGCTGGCAAAAGTAGGTGTTTTTTAAACGATTCCAAGGTAGATGTTGTTAGCAGTCATGAGTATTGTATCCGAATAAAAAATTATATTTATTAAGAAACTACAACTAAAATACCCGATTTTGGTAATTAAATTTAGGTTGTAAATTTTCCAGAACTGATACAAATGCTTTGTAAAAAGTCTTTCACTGTGCTTCCGGTTCTTTAGTAAGTGCATCAGCTAAAAATTGTCACTTAATTTCATGTTCATTCACTTGAAAGCACCTAAACAAGTTTTCTTGCACAGATAGTTTTTTTGTAATTAAACAGTTTCACGCAAACATTCAGTTAGCACTTTATAATATTTACTTATCTTGTTAGGATAGGAGTCAATTTTTGAACTTGTCACTTATTTTAACACTTAAATTCTATTTAAATTTTCACTTTCTTTACGGACTCGATGTAAACATTGGCAAGGTGGCGCCCTCTCTCCACTTGGTGTAATACTACTCCACACTTGGTGTAATAACAAATTTCTGAACGCCATTTTTATTTACGTGGTTCAAATTAGAAACTCAATACATCCAATAGTTTCAGCTATTAACGGTTTTAATAGATACTTTACAAACAGGCAGATAACGAAGTGATTATATTATCTTTTTTTGTTTGAAAGGACCCTCATCATCATCAGCTCTTTAATCGTCCCCACCGAGGGACCGTAAAGGGTGTATAGGCCTAAGTGGTCCACGCGGGCCCAGTGCGGGTTGGACGACTTCACGCACAACCTTGGAATTTCTTCGCAGGCGTGCGCAGGTTTCCTCACGATGTTTTCCTTCACCGTAAGAGCGTCGGATAACGTACATATGTTTTTCTAAAATTCAAAAACACATTGGTACGAGCGGGATTTGAATCTCGGTAGGAGGGCGACAGTCCACACCATTGAGCCACCGACGCTCTCGAAAGGACCCTAAAAATACCAAATTTAGATGAAGAAACTCCGAAGCAAAATATCCAGTCTTAAAGAGAACAGTTAGTTATCAAGTTCATGAAATATTATTATCCCATGAATATAAATGAGCGAAACCAAACGAAAGATTAATCTTCCTTGACAAGGTTCTCTTATTATTTATGGGTATGACGTAAATGACGTAGAATTTAATTACAAATTAGGTGGAAAATCCGAAAATAGTAGATCTATCGTTTCCTTAAATAGATTATAATTTGCATAAGAACTCTAAAAGGAAATCCGTTATGTAAAGTATGTAAAATATTAATATACCAGTGTCAATTATGTGGCTTATTTAATTTCATAATAAAAGAAAAAGATATTAAAAATTATAATTTTAAAGAACATTTCTTAATTAGTTTCCTTTTAAATAATTAAAAACTACATCAATGTTATAGGTAGCCATAAATTGAACCTTTAAAATTAGGTATTTATATAACCACATGCATACTAAATTAGTTTAAGAGAATTGGTACTTATCACTTTCAAATCTTTTGATATTAACACAAAGAAAAATCTGCCCGAATCTAACCTTTCATTTCATTACAAAAGCACAATGATTCGTTGAATCGAAAAGGAATTCCTTGTTGTAATAAAACGTAGTGCGTGCGGATTGTGTTAGCTACCTGAATGGCACTAATGCTTTTTGGGGCATTTACTCGTAACTAACAATAAAATGCCCTTCGCTATATTTTCCCTGCCCAAAAAGGCATACACCTGTATAAGCGTATGTGTTTATAGATATTATTAACAAGATGATCATTGGTTAACGTCAGGATGTTTCGAAACTGGCGTTAAACTTTAAGTTATGCTATGTTTGATTTTACAATTATTCTATTTAACAACAAAGACCTAGGAACATGTCACTACATTATTTTAACATAAATGTGCTTTGAATAATGCTCCTGGATATATCTGTCTAGTCCCTATCATCGCTCATAAAGTCCTCACCGAGGGGCACGAGCATCGGATAACGTTAATACAATTCTGAAAATTCGAAAACATATTGGTACGTGTCGGTATCGAACTTGCGCCCTCCCGATCGGAAGGCAAAGGCAACAGTCGACGCCATAAATCCATCGACGCTGTATAGGGGTAAAAGGGATTGTTTTAATTCAAATAGTGCCTCATTTCCACGATTTTTTTATGTTGAAAAGTGTACAGTAAGGTTATGTGTTATATTATGACGCTCACCTGATGGTTTAATTTCGGCCGAAAGTAAGAAATACATTAAACTTTATTTTGATGTAGTTTATAGTGAATATTTTGATAAAAACTCGGTTTTGCAGTTCGCCTTTAGTCTATTACCGGCTTAGTTTTTCATAAAAAAATGCCTTCGTTAAAAAATTCCAATAAATAAATTCCATAACGGGCGAAATTTGAAAATACGGATACAACATTTTTAGCAAGTTCGTAAAAAAAATCTTTGTTTTTAATTGATTACTTTTCGGGTTTTTTTTCTTCACACTTTCATCGCCTAGTAGAAATAAATTTGCATCAAATATTTATATATTAAAAACGTACTTTTATTTAAGCAGTGGTTACAGAGAGATTCACGACATAAAAATAGTATAACTGATCAGCTCAGTTTTCTAAGTGCTTAAAGTATGTGATGTCTTCAAATTTCAATAATAGGATTTACTCTCATATATAGGACATGATATTAGTATGACGGATCTTTAACATTAAACTGGTGAAATGCATTCATATGTTGAACTGTGCTCAACATTAAATGCTGATATTATCGACATTTCTTAACAAACAGAAAAAGTTAAACTAGGTATAATTGTCACCAAGCTTAAATTACACGGAAACTTTACACCCTTGCTATAAATCAACTTCCTTGTAATGAGGAAAATCTTTCCTAGATTTATTAACTACAGTAAAAGTATAAAACTTTCTCCGAAAAGGCTTAGTCTGTTAATTAGCACTTTCAGGGTTTCCTTTTTTGTTAGACACTTTTGGCTTTAGAGGTCAGTAACTTAGAAGGAAAGAAGAAAGAAAAATATTTATTTGGCGCAATAAAATTGTACATGTTAATTCCTTAATACTAAAAATAATTATAATGCTACCAAAATGGTGACCACTCAGCTAATGCCAAGACAGTTTTGTCAAGGCGCTGTTTTGCAGTGGAACCAGAACTTCCAGGTCAGTTCAAAAATAGTCTAAGCAATGCTGTAATATTTTATTTTATTTATATATATTATGATATGTAACATGTTATGTGTGTAAAAAAACATGAATTATCACAAATAAACTAAATAATACATGTCTATTTGTAATTAGAGCGTCGGTGGCTCAGTGGTGTGGACTGTCGCCTTCCTACCGGGAGGGCTAAGGTTCAAATCCCGACACGTACCAATGTATTTCGAATTTTCGAAAAAAATAGTACGTTATCCGACGCTCTTACGTGTGAAGGAAAACATCGTGAGGAACCTTCATCACACGCCTGCGAAGAGATTCGAAGGTTGTGTGTGAAGTCGTCCAATCGCTCTGGGCCCGCGTGGCGACTAAGGCCTAATCACCTATACGGGTAGGCTCGTGCCCTGGTGGGACGTTTTAATGAGCTGATGATGATGATTTGTAATTAGGTTCATAAAGGGGATTTTTTTATTACTCTTAGCTATAATAAATAGCTTTGTCCTAAATGTAGTGAAAGTGGTTTATGATAATACGTGCACTGCCTGATTTGCTGGATTTGACCATAACCAGTTTCAACAAAATACGAGTATAGTTACATTAAACTTATTTAACAATAAATTTATTTATTTAAGGACAACCAACATAACAAACAATGATATCATTCACAATTAAAACTTATTAATAACATAACAAATCGCTGTTATACTTAAAGGCTGCCACGACATGCACTAATGTATGCCTTTTAATAAATTAATTAAATTACATAAGTTTTAACAATTACAATTACAATATATATATATATATATATTAGTATATATATAATAAACTAACTTTACTAGGTGTACAATCTCACTAAAAGTATCCGAGGCAAATTCTCCCGAACCAACGCGATGGGCAGATTTTCTTTCAGTTCCTAACTGAAAGAAAATCTGCCCATCAGCGTAAAGGTTAATATTTAAGTGAATTATAAAACCATACTAATATTATAAATGTGAAAGTATCTCGTCTGTCTGTCTGTCTGTTTGTTACGCTTTCACGCCTAAACGGCTGAAGGATTTTATTGAAACTTGGTATGTTGATAGTAGGTAACCTAGAATAGGTTTTAGGCTACTTTTATTCCCGTTTTCACCCCCCCTCCCTAAAATGGGGGTTGGAAGTTTGTATGGAACATCCTGCAATTTTGGTAGTACGACGCTGAAATTTGGTATGCGGATTATGTACAAAAGAAAAAATATGGCATATTTTTTTTTCAAAAATCCACCCCAAACCCTTCAAATAGGGGAGGAAGTGTCATATTCGATTTTTCGCAGTTTTAAGGTAGATTTTATTGAAACTTGGTATGTTGATAGTAGGTAACCTAGAATAGGTTTTAGGCTACTTTTTGTCCCGTTTTCACCCCCACTCCCCTAAATGGGGGTTGGAAGTTTGTATGGAACATCCGCAATTTTGTAGTACGACGCTGAAATTTGGTATGCGGACTTATGTCACAAAAGAAAAAATATGGCATATTTTTTTTTCAAAAATCCACCCCCAAACCCTTCAAATAGGGGAGGAAGTGTATATTCGATTTTCGCAGTTTTAAGGTAGATTTTATTGAAACTTGGTATGTTGATGTAGGTAACCTAGAATAGGTTTTAGGCTACTTTTTGTCCCGTTTTCACCCCCCACTCCCCTCAAATGGGGGTTGGAAGTTTGTATGGAACATTCCGCAATTTTGTAGTACGACGCTGAAATTTGGTATGCGGACTGTTTGTCAGAAACGAAAAAATATGGCATATTTTTTTTCAAAAATCCACCCCCAAACCCTTCAAATAGGGGAGGAAGTGTCATATTCGATTTTTCGCAGTTTTAAGGTAGATTTTATTGAAACTTGGTATGTTGATAGTAGGTAACCTAGAATAGGTTTTAGGCTACTTTTTGTCCCGTTTTCACCCCACTCCCTCAAATGGGGGTTGGAAGTTTGTATGGAACATTCCACAATTTTTGTAGTACGACGCTGACATTTGATATGCGGACTGTTTGTCAGAAACGAAAAAATATGGCATATTTTTTTTTTCAAAAATCCACCCCGAAACCCTTCAAATAGGGGAGGAAGTGTCATATTCGATTTTTCGCAGTTTTAAGGTAGATTTTATTGAAACTTGGTATGTTGATAGTAGGTAACCTAGAATAGGTTTAGGCTACTTTTTGTCCCGTTTTCACCCCCCACTCCCTCAAATGGGGGTTGGAAGTTTGTATGGAACATTCCGCAATTTTTGTAGTACGACGCTGAAATTTGATATGCGGACTGTTTGTCAGAACGAAAAAATATGGCATATTTTTTTTTCAAAAATCCACCCCCAAACCCTTCAAATAGGGGAGGAAGTGTCATATTCGATTTTTCGCAGTTTTAAGGTAGATTTTATTGAAACTTGGTATGTTGATAGTAGGTAACCTAGAATAGGTTTTAGGCTACTTTTTGTCCCGTTTTCACCCCCCTCTTCCCTCAAATGGGGGTTGGAAGTTTGTATGGAACATTCCGAATTTTTGTAGTACGACGCTGAAATTTGATATGCGGACTGTTTGTCAGAAACGAAAAAAATGGCATATTTTTTTTTTCAAAATCCACCCCCAAACCCTTCAAATAGGGGAGGAAGTGTCATATTCGGTTTTTCGCAGTTTTAAGGTAGATTTTATTGAAACTTGGTATGTTGAGTAGTAACCTAGAATAGGTTTTAGGCTACTTTTTTCCCGTTTTCACCCCCACTTCCCTAAAATGGGGGTTGGAAGTTTATATGAACATTCCGCAATTTTTAGTACGCTGAAATTTGGTATGCGGATTATATGTCACAAAAGAAAAAATATGCATATTTTTTTTTTCAAAAATCCACCCCCAAACCCAAATAGGGGAGGAAGTATCATATCCATTTTCCGCAGTTTTTAAGGTAGATTTATTGAAAGTTGGTATGTTGATAGACGGTAACCTTGAATATATATATATATTATATATTAATATATATATATGGGAATATTATATATATATATATATATATTTGTTAAGAAATTTACCAAAACCTAATACTGTTATAATATATATAAATATATATGTATTAGTGAATATATATATGTTTTTTTTTAAATAGACCCCAAACCTTTATAGGTGTGGGGGGAAGCCTATGTATAGTTATATATATCCCCAAAATTGACCCCCTTTAAAATTGGGAGAGGGGGGGGAGAAGGGATCCGTTTTTGGAAATAGACTCCAAAACTTTTTAACTTGGGTGGGGGATTCCTATGTATAGTGATATATATGTATACATAATTTTTCTTTATAAGTTTAAACAGTTTACAAGGTAGAAAGCTCAAAACAAGTATGATGGCTATTTGTCATGAACAATAAATATTGCATAATTAAGTTTTTGCAAACCGGCCCTTAAAGCCTTAAATAAGAAAAAGAAGAAGCAGTGTTGAAATTATTCTGTTTTTTGTTACCAAGTGGATGGCTCCACTTTCCTGGTAACGAAAACAGAATAATTTTGTCAATCCGAATTTAACGCGGGCGAAGCCGCGGGCAAAAGCTAGTATGTTATAAATATAACAATAACTGTACGTATGTGTAATGCAGCTCGGGTATTTTTTGGTTAACATCAGCTCATGAAACGTCTCCACCGAGGGGCACGAGCCTCCCCGTAAAGGGTTAGGGCTTAGTCGTTCAGGCGGGTTAGCCGACTTCAAGCACAACCTTTGAATTTCTTCGCCGGCGTGCGCAGGTTTCCTCACGATATTTTCCTTCACCGTAAGAGCGTCAGATTAACGTACATATAATTTCGAAAATTCGAAAACACATTGGTACGTGTCGGGATTTGAACCTCAGCGCTTCCGGTAGGAGGGCAACAGTCCACACCATTGAGCCACCATCGCTCTTTTGGTTAACATTTTTTCGTTATTGTGCATATGTAAGTTTCTTGTTTATATAAGACATGAAAGTATATTTTTCTTTGCATAATTGGTAACTTGTCAAATTTTAATTCATAAAATTAAGTAAACTCACCAGATTAAGCAAGTACACGTTTGTGATGGTCCTCATTCTACGGTTGCTGGCCAGTGTTGCGATCACCAAACAGTTACCAGACACAGACAGCATGAAGATCAGGAAGTAAGGGGGGCAGTATGAAGCGCCATTCGTACGCGTTGTTCACCACTTTGATCGTGGTGTTTCTGACGGCGATGACTGATGACATCGTAGTGATGTTCTCCCGCATTCGGAGCAGGGATGTGTTGAATACCGCCAGGTATCCGTCGTCCATTTTACTCGGGTTTACCTGTTTGACAAATTTTAATCGGTCAATAATCGGTGTATGAAAAGTTTAAAGAGGAGGATCATAAAGCACTTTCGTAAGTAAGTATTGACGACCCATTTGGTGTTGCGGTTGAGAGGTCGACTACAACACCAAGGGTTCCGGGTTCGATCCCCGGGCAGTACAAACATTTGTGTGGATGAACATGTCTGTTTGTAATGGTCTGGGTGTTTTCTATGTATAATATGTATGTATTTACAAAAAAATGTATATAAATATGTTTATCCGTTTTTAAGTAACTTAATACAGGCTTCACGCTTAACTTGGGGCTAGATGGCGCTGTGTGATGTCAGTGGATTTATTATTATTATATAATTTTTACATTAAGTGAACGGGCGGTCAGAATGCTCATAACACTATTTTAAATGAACCAATAGGATCCACCACTGTGTCAACTGTCGAACGAAAAACGAACGTCAAATAAGTAGAAGAGTATCAATCGGGGGGCACGGTAGTGCTCCCGCCAAGTCGAGCGCGAAACAAACACGGCCGTATTAAATTTTTCTACAACTAATTGAGAAACAAATTTGTGCTGAAATAACAAATTACAGTAAGTTAGTTAAATAGTCATACAGTTATATAGTTAAGCAACGTAATGGGTAATATCAAGTGATCAGTGGAATCAAGGCCCTGGGGTAACCCCCATCGCCATCACTTCAAACAGTATTACGCATTTTCTGGTACAAAAGTGCTGGCGCATCATTGTTGTTGTACTGTTTTAAGAGATGACAATAATCTTCCTAAAATTTGTCACCACACGGTACAAAAATTTAAATCCAAAATGGTCATGAAGTGATACAACATAGCTTTGTTTTTGAAATGTTACTGAAGTTTTGCGTATTCGTTTTGGTAACGTTGACGTATATTATGTTGAATATTAATTTAATTAATTATCAATCAAAACATGGTACTGATATAGATATCAATGAAGGATCATTTCTAAAGACCTTTATCCCAGAGCTTGCCAATTTGTTTCCTTCAACAAAGATGCCAATACAAATGGACATCTAAGCCTTTAAAGCGGCCGTAATGAACCAACCGAGTCGATATGCCGACTTAAAATTAAGATCCCTTGATGTCCGTAGATTTGAAATCATTAAAATTAATTCTCTATCGAAAGGTATTTTATGACCATTTTGTTAAAACGACAATAAAACATATATTTATAACTGTAATACGGCATACCTCTGCAGAGAATATCCATAATGGTCTATGGATTTTATTAAAATAAAATTGGTACATTGGAATTATGAATTTCATCATCAAACGAAATGCGGACAAATGTCTGCCTATAAAAGGTAAAAAAAATCATTTCAGCCTAAAACGTCTACTGCTGAACGAAGGCCTCCCCTAATGATTTCCACGCGAACTGATCCTCAGCAGTTGACATCCATCTGCTACCTGCCACCTTAACCAGGACATCCATCCATCTGGTTGGGGGTCAGCCTGCGCTTCGTTTTACGTTACGTGGACGCCACTCGAGAACCTTTCCGCCCCGTCGGCCATCGGTTCTTCGCACTATGTGCCCTGCCCACTGCCACTTTAACTTGCTTATCCTTTGAGCTATGTCAGTCACCTTAGTTCTCCTACGAAATGAATATTTAGATAAAATAAAAAGCAAAAGTTTAACAAAAATTACAAACAATGGAGTATTACCTACACATTGTTAGGTTAACATTTCAAACAATAAAGCTTACAGATTGTATTGTTTTCATTTAAAAATGTATATGTCATCAAAAATCTGAAAAAAAAAAGCAACAGAAAAAACAACATTAAAGGATTTTATTAATTAACAAATTGATTAAACGAGGGTAAGTAATCAATATTTTCATGCCGTATAACTTTTCCTCTCGAAGCGGTGTCAATGACCAATAAATATTTTTCCAAGACTTCTCATTCAATATTATTTTTCCAATTTGACACGAGCAAAATCGCCAGTCAGTACCAGCTTAAATGCCATAATCATAGAGCATCGGTGGCTCAGTGGTGTGGACTGTCGCCTTCCTACCGGGAGGGCTGTGGTTCAAATCCCGACACGTACTAATGTATTTTCAAATTTCGAAAAAATATGTACGTTATCCGACGCTCATACGGTGAAGGAAACCTTCATGCACGCCTGCGAAGAGATTCGAAGGTTGTGTGTGAAGTCGTCCAATCCGCACTGGGCCCACGTGGACAACTAAGGCCTAATCACCCTATACGGGTAGGCTCGTGCCCCTCGGTGGGGACGTTTAATGAGCTGATGATGATGAAATCATAAACCCCTTTTAATGATTTATGTTTCACACCAATTTCACACCATCCGAGCCTAATTTTGTTATGAACAGTCCTTTTTTACTTCCTTTGTAGTGTTTGATCCCCGGGCATTACAAACATTTGTGTGCATGAGCATATCTGTTTGTACCGGTTTGGGTGTTTTTTATGTATAATGTGTATGCATTTACAAAAAAAGTTACAAGTATGTTTATCCCTGGTTTAGTATCCATATTACAGGCTAATGCTTAGTTTGGGGCTAGATGGCGCTGTGTGATTGTCAGTGGATATTTATTTATTTATCTGCGCTTACTCCATTCCATATAAGCTTATCAAAATACACCACTAATATTTCAAAATCTAATTTTGAGAACAAAATTTTGACTAGGCCATGAGATTAAAGGATAACCCCTTGAAGAGGTGTCGAGACCCTTAGGCCATCGTTTGTCATGCAAATAACGCTTTATTGTCGGAAGCGGGTCCGGAACGTAATATATTTTGGACTTTATTGTTACTAGTATTTAATTTAATTATTGACTGGCAAGCAAATTATAATAAAATCAATTATTTTCCTCTTGCATATCCGCTTTTGTGTAGGTAATAATTTAGGTTGATACCAAGCGACACTAAATAGTTTAACGGTATTGTAATTATTAATTAAATTCACTGTTACTTTCATGGACATATAAAATAATCAAACAGAGTCTCGCTTCAATAAAAGTGTGTCCCAATTCGACCACTTTTTTTGTATGGCAAGTAACTATTATCAGACTAATGATTAATACGAGTACAACCGAATTTAAATCCAATACTCATTTTTTTATACTAAATGGAAAATCTTCCAAGAAATACGACTAATTTGCATAGCAATCTGAAATGGAAAATAGTCAATTATTTTCATAAAGTTAGAAAAGTGTGAAATTTTGACATTAAAAAAAAAAGTCAAAACCATTTATTTCAAATAAGGCTTACAAAAAGCACTTATGAGCGTCAAAAAACATACAAAAATATAATAAAAAACAATTAAAATACTAAACTAAAAATATGTATTTTGATGCTTTGAAAAAATGCGCTTCAGTGGTTTGGCCTGTTGGTAATTGAGTTTAAACTGATTGCCTTTCATTTCCGTGCGTAACAAATAAGGTAGAAAAAGTATGCATGATTTTTCATTCAATCATCAATATTCATTTGAGTTTGTTGCGCAGAACGTTGCATACCAAAGTATGAAAGAAAGAAAGAAAAAAATCTTTATTCAAATAAATCTGTTACAGATACTTTTGAATCGTCAATTGTTATTATTATCATATTTTTTGTGACTCAACCACCGGTTCGGAATAAGTAGGATCTTCGAGAAGAGCCGGCAAGAAACTCGAGTTACTCTTTTAATCTTTTTATATCAGTGGTTACAGTTTTGTATTTTTGAGAATTTCCGAAATTATATGCTTTTGACCAACGCTCTTATGCTGAGGTCAGACTAGGGCTTAACGTCTATCGCCATTCTTACGCCCATCAACGTCATAACAACCGCGATAAATGTAACGTGCAAAAGTAGGTGGCCACACTTGAAATTATTAACGAGTTAATTATGCCCGTACTTTATAACAAAATATTGTACGTTATGTAATGTTATTGTACTCTATACTTTACAAGAGTATTAAAGTACGCGAAAATACTTTATTTTGCATAATTTGATTTGATAATGCTGTTTTTAATATTAGTCTTAGGTAATACACATTAACATTACTTCAAACATCAAAAAATATTTTTATTACTCACCTTATAACTTATTGACGAGTGGTATTCGGTAGGAATATAATATTTATTACGGAATAAACCAAAACCATTTTTTAGTATCGCAAAGGATTACAATTTCAATACAAAATGCAACACCTATAAAAAGCATTGTACTTAAAAAACAAAAATAAAAGAAGGCAACCCTATTTTAACTACCCAAACAATTGGGCGATCGCGACACTAATTGTCATATCAAGTGTGACCGCTTCAACGCATTTATTCTCGCAAAAATCTGTTTGATGTACCGACAGTCGAGTTATCGCCAAACGGCAAGCGGCGTTGTAATGACGTTGAAAATTATCGTGTTTAAGTGGTGGCCACATCTGTAGTAATCGCCCATTAACGCTTTCATTTATTGATATTTCCCGTGGTGTGGCCCCAGGGTTACAGTGAAAGAAAACATCGTTAGGAAACTTGCGCACACCTGCAAATAGATTTAAAGGTTGTGCGTGAAGTTGGCCAATCCGCATTGGGTCCGCGTGGACGATTAATGCCTGTACACCCTTTGCAGGTAGGCTAAGTCCAAGTATATAACATCCAGTTTTTAAATCTCTGGCTGTAATTCTCAGTATAAGACTGCAAGTTTTACATGTTAATACGCTATCTACGTTAGATGTTTACGCTTTTTAAGCATACGAGTACCATACAATGATGTAAAAAAGTAAAGATTCGTGATACGAGTATGCTCACAAAACGATCGAAAAATGTGTTCCGAATGGAGGACAGCACAAAATATTTCGAATTTCGAACACATTTACCTAAACAAAAGAGTACAAACTGTACTCTCTTCGGCGGTTCGTTTTTGAGGCACGGATGGCGTATCTACCTTTATATATACAGAATACCATTGATACTAACCCTGGAATATTGGCACCCTATGCTGTTCTGTGTATCAAATAAATAAATAAATAAAAATAAATATGGACAATTTCACATACATTGTTTACTTATGTTTAGTGTGTGATTTGGGGGACAAATCCAATTTCACACGTCC
The DNA here is from genome assembly GCA_019425675.1 of Leucinodes orbonalis. Taxonomy (NCBI): domain Eukaryota; kingdom Metazoa; phylum Arthropoda; class Insecta; order Lepidoptera; family Crambidae; genus Leucinodes; species Leucinodes orbonalis. The sequence continues at coordinate 74,910 of PQWD01002130.1, read as the reverse complement.
AATAAAAAATGTCAGAGAGTAAACTTATGTCGGTTGAGTAGAGCGGCGCAATTTTTCTCAAGGACCCCAAGGGTGAGCCCTTTGCTGTCCATGATGTACTTACTTAAAATATGCGAAATTTTATATTGAAACTAACTTTAACACATTGAAAGTATCGAGCGCCTTAAGCATCAGCAAATTAAAGTGGCAATGGGCTGGCCACGTATGTCGCAAAACCGATGGCCGTTGAGATGGCCGCTGAGCAGTTCTGGAGTGGAGACCGCGTCTTGGCAAGCGTAGCGTAGGACGCCCTCCAGCCCGATGGACCGACGACTTGCGAAAGGTCGCTGGTGAAGGCTGGATGAGGAAAGCGGAGGACCGGGATATCTAGCGCATAATGGTGGGGGGAGGTATGTCGAGCAGTGGACTGCGATAGGTTGAAGAGAGCGCCTTAAGGCGTCATTGGTGGACAATGTGCTATATAAAGTTGTGAAAGAGCGTCGGTGAATCATGTGGACAGTTGCCTTCCGAGCTGGAGTATTCAGGTTCAAATCCCGCCACGCACCAATGTCTTTTCAAATTTTCAAAATTATATGCAGGTTTATCCGACGCTCTTACGGTGAAGGTCACATCGTGAGGAAACCTGCGCACGCCTGCAAAGAGATCCAAAGGTTGTGCGTGAATTTGCCAGTCTGCATTGAGGCCGCGTCGACTACTAAGGCCTATACACCCTATACCGTGGTGACGTTTAATGAGATGATGATGATGATAGAATTGGAACCTTTGCTCTCCAGATCTGAAACCAACACACCAATGAGCCACCGACACCCAATTTAATTTAATTTAAATGAAAGTATTTCAACCTACTTTCAATTGAATTAAATCGTAGGGTCCGATGAAATGACTCTGTGATTGTAACAAAACAACCACATTTGTTATGGCGAAGTGAAAAGTTTACTCTTCAAGTTTCGATTGATCAAAATGTTTCCCCAGAGAATGCTTAAGACAGAGACAGATATAGTGAGTGAGAGAGAAACAAAACGTGGCACGTGTATCAGATGAGCTGGAACTTTTGTAAACTCTCTCTCTCTTCAACCTATTGCAGTCCACTGCTGGACATAGGTCTCCCCTATTTTGCGCCAGACATCCCGGTCCTCTGCTTTTCTCATCCCGCTTCCACCAGCGACCTTTCGCAAGTCGTCGGTCCATCGGGCCGGAAGGCGTCCTACGCTCGCTTTGTAAACTACTAGCTATTAACTTGCCCGCAACTTCGCCCGCATCAATTTCTTTAACGATATTCGTGATTCAGGAGTTTTACAATATGTAAAATATATTTTTATAAAATTAATTTTAACATGAAACACGATAGAAAACCATTGTATGTTGCGCCTTTATGCGTCATTGCAGTCAAACGGGTAAAGTCATCATCATCATCAGCTCATTAAACGTCCCCACCGAGGGGCACGATTCCAGTTCAGGGTGATTAGGCCTTAGTCATCGACGCGGGCCCAGTGCGGGTTGGACGACTTCACGCACAACCTTTGAATATCTTCACAGAATAGGTTTCCTGACGATGTTTATCTTTACCGTAAGAGCGACGGATAACGTACATATATTTTCGAAAAATCGAAAACACATTGGTACGTGTCGGGATTAGAACCTCAGCCATCCCGGTAGGAGGGCAACAGTCCACACCATTGAGCCACCGACGCTCCACGTTATAAAAAAGGGTTAAAGTACTTCCACGTAAATCCTACTTAAAGTTTTTTGTTCTGTCTGTTCCGCGTCAGCGTCATCGCCATCAGCTCATTAAACGTGCCCACCGAAGGGCACGAGCCTACCCAAATAGGGTGTTAGGTTTGATTCGTCCACGCGGGCCCAGTGTGGATTAGTCGACTTCACGCACAACCTTTGAATCACTTTGTAGCCGTGCGTAGGTTTCCTCTCGATGTTTTCCTTCTCCGTAAAATTAGAGTGGTTTCGATGAAAGTTTGCGAAAGCGATTACAAATTCACTAAACTGGAAAAAAGCAGTCTCGGCTCAAACTTAGGTATATTGCTATTATAAATCAACATTAATGAATAGCTGTCAATCTTGTCGGAAAAAACTGCCAAAATTTAAGCTTTTATTCCTTTCTTTGACCCAAAATTAATTTCGTCTAACTAAAAATACTCAAGACATCCTAAAATTAAACGTGCTCAAGGAAATGAATTAGTCTACGTTTATTGCTTTAAGTTTTAGTATTGGACTAAAATCTGTGTCTTCAAATACTCAAACGAGCGTAAATTACAATTAATCAGAACCAATTAAACCAATCTCAGGAGTAAAATTACAAATGTCGTGCGGAAAATTAATTGCTTTGAGAGAAGTGTCAAATTTCCATTGTTATAAACTAAGGAATTAAGCCTATATATTGCCTATATGCCAAATGTCAAACGATCGTTAAACATGTCAAGAACTAATGATTATACCGTATAGGGTGATTAGGGTCCACGCAGTCCCAGTGCGGATTGGACGACTTCACGCACAACCTTTGAATCTCTTCACAGGCGTGCGCAGGTTTGCTCACGATGTTTCGGATAACGTACATATAATTTCGAAAATTCGAAAACACATTGGTACGTGGCGGGATTGGAACCTCAGCCCTACCGGTAAGAGGGCACATTACACTTCATTGAGCTACCGACGCTCATAACAATAATAAAGTTTATTTATTCAACAACCGAGTTATAAATACATATGCACTTACAATCCAGATTCACAAAAAGAGGTATTTTATGTAAATACAACTAACTAAGCTTATTATTTATCTGCGTCTAAACTACGTTAATAACTAACCTGAAACTCAGACGACAGCGCTCATACCTAGGAAACAGTTTAGTAAGAAGTCAATGATATTCTGTATACATAAAGGTAGATACGCCATCCGTGCCTCAAAAACGAACCGCCGAAGAGAGTACAGTTTGTACTCATTTGTTTAGGTAAATGTGTGCTGTCACTGCATTTCGGAACACTTTTTTCGATTGTTTTGTGAGCATATCCTCCTCTTTGGTCCTCCTATGAAATAAATAAATAAATATCACGAATCCATACTTTTTCACATCATTGCAAGAAGTGTTCAAAGACCTGCAATCGTGAATAAGTGCAAGAACATTTTCAAAGACTACAATACTACTCCATAATTAAAATAAATACAGTATTAAGGTAAAAAACTCAAATTCTTAGTTGTTTGTAAAAAAAATATATATTCTACTGCTTATTTGACGTTCTTTTAACAGTTAATATAATAGTTTGTTCAAATATTGATACACCATCAAGATTGAATTGACGCATTTTGAATAGCGGAATAATGAAAGCAAGCAATTAGAAGTCAACACATAGCTATTTGTTTTAGATATGTTTCCCTGTTATTGTTTGTGCCGAATCTGACAAACTCTTTTTTTTTTTCTTCAAGGACTTATTTACGCATTTCGGATTCGGCAGCCTAGTACGTGACGGAAATAAATAACCTAAGAATAAATGAATCGTGACATATTACACACATCGCCATTTAGTCCTATACAAAACATCCAGCCCGGAGTTATGGGAGCTTCTAGTTTTTATTTTTTAAGTGTTTATAATTCGAGTTTGTTCTCCATCTTGTTTTTTTTTTGCTGTGGTTCGTTCAGCTGTAAGAATATTAATTAAATAAATAAACATTGAAATAACTGCTTTGGCTAAAGACATATGGCATATTATTAGATTAAGACAAATAATAGAGACAAGGCGATATTAAATTACGTTCCCGAACCTTTACACATTATATAAGCATTCAATTGAATGATATTCAGAATATTCGTCACCTCGAAAGATAAACGAAGGCGTTGCCTATATTTTAAAACGAAAACAAAAGGATTAGAAGATTTATGGTTTTAAGCCAACGGTAACCTCGTTGAATCTGCAAGACATTAGAAAACGTTGTTTCACGATGTGAACTCATTTTTGTGACCAGTGGTGTTGAACATTTAAAGAAGCTTATTTAAACGAGTAAGACATATTTGTCTTCCATGAAAATTCTGTTCATTTTCATCAGGTTTTTATACAAGTTTAAATATACACTACCCGTATTACGGCTCCAATCACCCATATATTTTGCTATTAATACAACATTCAAAGATCACGGAAGTGTAATTCCAGAAAACAAAAAAGCTGAAATATTGATAAGTTTGCTATTTTGTTATTTCAACCTATACATATAGACTGCCTGGTAGCTCGATAGCAAAATGTGTACACTGGCTTGTATATATCGGTAGGAGAAAAAACAGTAAGAACTGTTTTTTCACTCTGTTAGAATATAAAACAACATTTAAGCTACTCAGTTGAAGAGCGTCTGTAGCTCAATGGTGTGGACTGTCGCCTTTCTACCGGGAGGGCTGAGGTTTACCAATGTGTTTTCGAATTTTCGAAAATATATGTACGTTATCCGACGCTCTTACGGTGAAGGAAAACATCGTGAGGAAACATTCATGCACGCCTGTGAAGAAATTCCAAGGTTGTGTGTGAAGTCGTCCAATCCGCACTGGGCCCGCGTGGACGACTAAGGCTTAATCACCTTATACGGGTAGGCTCGCTCGTGCCCTTCGGTGGGGACGTTCAATGAGCTGATGATGATGATGATTTAAGTTACTTGAGTTTAGTACTTGCCACTGTTTGTCCGCAACACAGAAACAGATGTGTTACATTGATTGATAACACGTAACACTGAGCCCACTCTGCCAAAGTTCTTGGAAACTAGCAACACTATTGGTCGACATGAAGTTAAACTTGAGAACATAACTTTAGAAGATAATTTTGACAACTCATACTCCAGTAATCATTCATTATGTTCTGCTTATTGTTACAGATTTGTATATTCCGTATGATTAATGTTCAATGTATAAATCATAAGTGCGGAATGACAAACTTTGAGTTGTACTTAAGGAGAATTTACCAGCATGATGACTTGCTGTATTCTAACGGTGGTAACAAAACGATTCCAGAATCAAAGAACTAGTGCAACTTTACCATAACTAGTCTTAGTTTTTATTGATTTTTTTAATGTTATGAGTGTACAGGACGATCAGGATGCTCACCTGGNATCATTTGACAGCTAGTTCAGACGAAACTGAACCTTAACCTTATTACTACACCCATATTATAATCGAAACGTTTTTTAATAACGCGATCGGCCTGTCGACCGTCTTGTACACTTTGTAACATAAAAAAAGAGAGATCGAAACATTTGATTGGCTATCATAAGACTTCATGATTCAAATTGATTTATCTATGCATTACGCTTGTTGACAAAAAAGTCGCATCACAATGTGTTTTTTTTTTCATTGAAGCAATATAATAAACCCTGTTTTCAAATTCTGTATCTCTCACAAATAACTACCGATGCGCCTCTACGTTGTTAAGACCGGCTGTTAAGACGACTTCTTACAATATCAATGTTTTCATATTTCTTGTCATTTATAGGCCACATTTATTGTGAATAGTTATTTTAATATTTTCTATGATTAAAAAATACATTTCAAAAGCAAAATATATATAAATGTATGAATATAATGATGTTAATACAAAATATGTATTACAGTTCATACTTAAACACGGAATAGGGATGATGATAAATTTTTTTCTGCTATTATATCCGTGAACCGCATTATAATAGGAACATTGGTAAGAAAAATCTTCTTTAACATTAAAACTCACAGACATTTTTCAATTCTAAAAACACAATAATGGACTTTCCTAAAAACGCTTCATACAAATGGCTACCTAGTTATGACGTCACGCCTCAGTAATTCGTATGCATAGTTTGTGAATGTTGTACTACAACTATATTAAATGTTGCGTTTATTCAAATGGTATAATAGCAAAAGTTGCTTTAAGTTATATGGGACGTTCTTCTTTTTTATCGACAATCTGACCGCCAAATTTTTATATTTGATAAAAAAATAAACTTGTGATTTATTTAGTGAAATGTAATTTAAATTATTGCCTCATTATTGTAGATTAGAGAAACATATAATGCAGCGAAGTATTACATGTAATTTTCGTTTTATTTCAAACTTTGTAAGAATGATATGAAAAAAATTACACCTCAGTCACAAAAGTATTTATTTTTTTTATGTCTGATTTTAAATCAGAACTTCAGTTTCTTATTACTTTCTTATAAAGAATATAAACATTTACTATTATCTAGCTCCATTGGACGGAATTTTTTAAATAATTTTTTTTTTAATTATCTAATACCACTCTGTCACATTTTTGCTTCATAAGATATAAAACTTTTTAATATTATGAAAGTCGCCCAATAAAGTCGCTTAAAAATCTAGTGAACAACTTTATTATTAAGCATATAATACTAGAAAACGTTATTTTTGAAAAATACTAACAAGAAAGTGGTTCATAACTTACTTTGAACTAAAATATTAAGGGGGACAAAATTGTGACAGAGTAGTTAACGAAGTGATGGAATGGTAAACAATGTTTACGTCCGCCGAACAAAACTAACCTTATAACAATTTTTAATTTTAGAAAACAATAACAAACATAGTATATATTTAAAATGTTACTACAAGTCTTGATGATTAGTGTCAATTCTTTGGTAGATATTAATTTATTCTTACAATATCTTTTCACTAACTCTACTTTTCAAAAATTTCTATTGGTTGATCGTATTCGTAAAACACGCGTTTTCCTCTTTTAATTATCTTAGGAGGTGGAATAATTTGTAACAAATTTTCATACATCACATCTGACACATCAGTCTTTAACAATTTCCCAGTATCATCAACAGATTTATAAAACATCACTCGAACATCTCCATCTTCATCTACTCCACTTTTTACTACTCCTAAGTAAGTGTACTCAATTTTCCTTTCACTTTGTACTTTGACTAAAAGATGTGTTCCATTTTTTATTAATAATGGATGGATCTCATCCACTAGTAGATCGTGTGATGTAGGTACATCACACGATCTACTAGTGGATGAGATTCTGGTTTTGTATCTACAGATTTTCTGAAATTAAGAAGAGGCTGGTCATCTTCGTCTTCTGAAGTAGAGGTGTATACAGTCTTATAAAATTCCTTAGTAGAACCAATTATATTCGTTATATCAGTCAGTGGTTCTTCTATATCCGAGGTTAAAATGTCAACTTCTGCCTCATATTTCGGCAATGGGCAATAAGTCTTTACATTGTAACAATCACAAAATTCTCCGCAAAAACAACTTAACATTCGGTAGCTCAACATTCCAGGCTGCTGAGCAAGCAATTGATGGACTTGCATAGTTCCTTTTAATGGAGCAATTCCTTGTGGGATTGTCATCAAAATCTGAGCGATATCGTCTTTACCGACAAAAAAGACCTTTATCTTACTGCGATTGTTGACTGCATCAAAGAATTGTGATGCGTCAACAATATCGTGTCCGCTGGCGACAAAATGATCAGCTAAACGTTTAATAGACCCCCCTATGCCGTCAGCCGCACCCTTGCCGTGGCCAGATTCAAAAAAATTCCATGTCAAGTCATCAAATCCGTATTCTTCAAAAAATCTCGGAAATAAGATAAAAATTTATTTTTTGTTTATATTGAGTCGCTGGCCCGTCTGAAAAATGTGGATTGTCTTAATATGAGACAGTTCCTTTTGAACGTAATCAAGAATTGGATGTAGGTGAGCCCATATAGCGGCAGGGCCATGTTGAAGATCAGAAGACACAGTACAAAAGGAAGTTATATTTTTATCCTTATTAAAAGTCAAGTGATATAATACTGCTGTATGTAAAGTTACCTGGTTTCGAGATCCTCCATAATGCACTGACTGGATTTCTTCATGGTACTTACAGGCATAGTTTTCGCTAAAGTCAATATGTAAAGCAATTTCGGTTTCTGTCAATCTATCTATACATTGTCGGTATGATTTATATTGATTTTTAATATTAAATATGTGGGATTTAAAATCTTTTAACTCTTCTCCAAATTTTTTAATCAAATCTTCAACAGTGATTTTTTGTATTTGTTTTATGTTCTTGCTGATTTTAACTTTTCTTCCATTTTTCTCGACAATATCTGTGATTCTCACCCATTTTGGTAATTCCAAAACTTTTTCTTTTGTGATCGTGGTTGTATCATAATTGAGCTTTTTTTGCTTTACATTTTTCGCATTTCCCTTTCATACATGGTAATGAATTTATATCGCATACAGTTTGTAAGATTATCTGGTTCATGTCATTTGTCTTGATAACTTTATTTTTATACAAAATAACTCTCATGAATGCAATGTTTGCGTGTACCTTGCATATACAGGTTTCACGACTGTGAACTGAAGGTGGTACGACATAAAACGGCTTAAATTTTGCAAAATAACTGTAGTGACATTTAACGTTGGGGTTCTCTTTTAGAAATGACTTATAGAGATTTTTCTTAGTATCCAACAAAATTCTTTTCTGCATCTTCCTTTTTTAATAAGTGTCTGTCTCTTTTTTTCCAGCAGTGGCCCGTGACACATCATCCCTGAGATAAAAATCATGATTTTTTTGTTTTAATATAGTATTTTTTGGCAAGTTGGAACTATACTTTGTCACTCTCCTGATTCCAATAGTTTCTATTGTCAGTTCAAGTTTTTTTCCGGAACGTTGAATTGCTAGGTCTTCAAGTATACTTTTAATAAAGCGTTTTATTTTGTGGTCTTTTGTGTGCTTGTAATGTTTCTTAATGGTATTTGATAAGATAGTATATTTTTTGTATTCTTCTTTGCCATGTTCATTTTCTTTTTTACTATGAGTTGTTGTAGTAAGTACTTTATTTTGTTTCTTTTTCTGTCGCTGAAGTCTTTTCTTGTATTTTTGTACTTTTCTTAGTAATTCTTGTGTTTGGTTTGAAGTTGAATATTTTGTCTATAAAGGCGTGATCTATCTCGTCGCACTTGTTTTCTTCCCCTGCTACTGGCAACAGACGAGGCCGGAGTTAGTGAACGAGATCTGGGACTTAATGGAAGTAGTCTGGGACTTGAAGGAGGCGGTGTAGAAGCCGGAGTGTTAATCAGAACATTCTGCAAAGTTTTCTGTTTTTCTCTTCTCTTTTTATTTCTAATCTGCCATTTTCTTTTTATTTTTTTTATGTTCTTTTGGTGTCATATTCTTAACTAACTTTTTGTGAGCATGATATCTTTTTAAATCTTTACGTTTTACATCTGCAACAAGTTCAGGGTTGAGCTTTCTTTTTTCACGGCACCGTCGCTGTCTTTCAGCCGCAGATAATGCCATTTTTCATTTACTTGATGATAATACCTTAAATTAACAAAATAGTTGAAGATACAATAACAAACATAAAAAAATTAGCAATCACCTATTATGGATATTAACTAAGGCTCTAAGTTCCATACAAAAATGACCACTCCGTCACGAGTTATACCACTCCGTCACACATTTTCGTGACAGAGGTGCTACGTGACAGGGGTGTAAAATAGTAGTGTTCGAGATATTCAGCATTTTCCTGATTATAATTTACGCATAAAACTGAGTATATATGAAATATTTATCATAAATTAATCAAATAATATTAAAACCCCGAAATTAAAATAACATTTGAAAGTCGTAACTTACGTGACAGAGCGGTCGCTAAATAAACACACGCACCTCCTTCTATTGTGGCGAGCGATTGACTGGTATTGCGGGGCGTGGAACGTATAGCGCGAGTGCGGGGTGGAGGGAGACTATTCTCGAAACTAGTGACAAAGGTCAAAGATTCTAAAGCACACACTATTTTGTATCATAAAACGAGTGACAGATGGTAGCAACTAAAATCATATACATCGGAGACAGCCATTAAAATATTTTTTATTTAATAATATAAACATTAAAAATTATTTCTTCTTATTAATGTAATAAAAAAAGGTTAAGTAGTTCAGTAAATGTTCTTGGATAGAAACTTTCAATGTGATTTTTTTACGAGAGCATTTGTTTACATTACTAGTCAAAGAGGGACATACTTTTTTTGTATATAACACCTCCGTCACGCTTTTGTATATTCTGTCACACTGATTTTGTAAAAAAATAATTATGAATATAATCTGGTGTTGAGGATATTGAGATTATTGTATTGTCAAGTGTATTTTATATAAAATATTAAGTAATTTAGTTATGAAAAAATATTTTTTTTGCGGAGAAGACAAGTCATTGTCGATAAAAAAGAAAGAACACCCATATACGGTCATCATCATCAGCTCATTAAACGTCCCCACCGAAGGGCACGAGCCTACCGTATAGGGTGATTAGGCCTTGGTCGTCCACGCGGGCCCAGTGCGGATTGGACGACTTCACACACAACCTTCGAATCTCTTCGCAGGCGTGCATGAGGTTTCCTCACGATGTTTTCCTTCACCGTAAGAGCGTCGGATAACGTACATATATTTTTCGAAAATTCGAAAATACATTGGTACGTGTCGGGATTTAACCCTCAGCCCTCCCGGTAGGAAAGCGACAGTCCACACCACTGAGCCACCCGACACATCACTGATAGTGTATTGTAGTGGCGCTAGATCTGCCCTTGATTGATTCCATAAAAAAAACTGTTTTGAATTTAAAATTGCAAATGTTTTTCCGTTAATACCGTACATATTTTGTTCCAAACCAAAAAACAAAATAAATATATGTACGGTATTAAAGAGGAGATTAGGTCCCAATACGGATTGTATCTTGAGATAGAGACGTTAATACCCACCAATACGAATTGGCCGGTAGCGGGTAACCTCTGATACCCCATAACCGCACAATGATGTAAAGTATAGATTCTAGATATGCTCACAAACACAACCGAGAAAAGTGTTCCGAATGCAGTGGCAGCACACATACACATTTTTGTCGAATGAGCGTACATTTACCTAAACAAAGAGCCTACAACTGTATTGGCGGTTCGTTTTCGAGGCACGAATGGCGTATACAGAATATCATTGCATAGCCATCGATTCGATCGATTTTAATATAGTCTTATAAAAACCAAAATTTAAATTAGGAATTCGAATAATGTTTGAAATGTAATAGTGATGTAGACTATTCAGATACAGTTGTATCGATACCCGCTTGAATCGATTACGAGCGAGATCGCTCGCAAACATCGCACGTCGCGCTATCAATATTCATAACGGCTAATAGTGAATCGATTCACTACTAATATCGGACGTGATTTATTATTGCGAATTGGGAGGCGTGCGGTGCTTTGTTACGAAACATTGTGGCTGTTACGTCTTTTTACGACATTTATGCAAAATAGGCTCTGATTGAATTCAACGGTATGTGTGCATGTGTACGAGAAGACAGAATTTGCTGGGGATCTGAATAACAACTTCGATTACTGGACCAGGGTATCCTGACATAGATAACGGTTTTAAAAAGACAATGACTTGTGAAAATCTCTGGTAATTAAATGTGGAACAACCCCAGTAGCTGGATTCACATGAGAGAAGTATATGTTAAGCATTGGATACGATTGGTTGTTAGCTAGCGAACCATGTTTCGAATGAGGGTGACTTAGTCCTGGCTTTAGCTTTATTAATATATTTTAATATTTATTTTGGAAGATTTACAGTTTCAAAAGACACTATAGTAAAGTATAATAATGATAAGAGTACAAGACAAATTACAAATCTCCATCATCATGAGTATCATTATAACCTTCCTTATCCCATATATTAAAGCCCTTTTCCGCTAGTAAGCATACATACTTTCTAATTGTAAAAAGCAACCCTTGACTAACAGAACAGATTTAATAATTTTGTAAAAATATCTGTAAAAAAACATTTGTTAAATATTAATCTTATTGTCAACGACTAAACTACGGTTACGTGGTCGTTGCGTTTTGTAATAAGAAGTTACCTCTATTTGTAAACTGTATTAAAAAATCTACATATTTATACTCTGTAAGCGACTTTTACTTTGTATTTTAATGAATTCATATAAATAAGGACTCTGATTTAAATCTGGAACGCGAACCACAGATAAAAAAATGCAGAATCGATTACGAATCGAGTCGTACACGCGCGTAAACATGGCACGTAGCGCCATCAATATTCATATTAAGGTTAACGATTCATCACTTCTGATATCGAATGGTTTATGTTATTCGAATGTGCTCCTACAATCCTTGGCAGATTTATATTAATACTGAAACTTCTTTAGAAACGTTAGTAAACAAAATTTCGGTGAAACACAATAGTACTGGTAGTTATTTGGGTAATAATCTGATTATTCTAGATAAACTTTGTTAAATGCTTCAAACAGTTCAAACGCCGTAAGAAGGCGTCTGACAATATTTTTTCCATTGTGTCAGATTTTTTATAACAGGTTGGTCTAATCATAAGTCAGGCTTGAGTTGAATTCAACGCAAAACTTCTTTTTAAATGAATTTAGTATACACGATTTACTAGATTAAAAACTAGAATATATAAATCTTATTCGCACAAATCGCTGCCAACACACTCAGTAATCCTCGGTCATTACCTTCATCGATGTATTGATTGCGATACCTTTCTTATCTGCATTTTATAGTAAAGCTGTCATGTAAGTTTTCTTTACAAATGCATTTAGAAAATGCATATCACTGCACTGTCTACATAAAGTTAGGCAGTGTTTTAATGTGATTAACGTTATAAATAAATAATAAAAGTTACGGTAGCCATAGAAAACCATTAATGTATTTTACAGTTTCTTTTTCATAACGACTTATGTCGTCATAATTTTATATATTTGATTTTTCAAATGATGAATTAGCATATTGGTTTTAATTTTTTGAGATGGCTCTCCATGGTTTTTGCGCGAAGGCCCTGCAGTGGAAAGTTGCTTGTTTCAGATTTATTTTTGGACTCGGTCTCAACATCCCAATTATTGCAATCTATGTCCGACAAATTCAAAAGAGTTTGGGGTATATTATAACACGATGGACGCCATGGGGGTCAACTGGTGGGCGACAAATAATAGAAATTGTGTTGATAGATTTTAAGTCATACTGTTGTGAAATTTTATATTTACTTTTAGTTTCGTATACCGGGCCCAAAATGGCGCGGTTATCAAACCTGCCACATCTCGATGCGTTGCATCCCCCATCGTGCACGTTTATTATTTATAAGTTTTACGAGCGAAGGGGGCCCGAAATAGATGCCGTGGATTAGGTCGGGATTCCATCGAAGTTCACGGCTAGGTGGTGCCAGTTATTTTATAGGGCCAAACGTAAAACAGTTGGTCGGACTGGTGTTGGAGTATTTGCTTTATTTTAGGGCGAAACCTAAAACAGTTGGACTGTGTGCGTGTATTTTTGTATGCTCTCCTAGTACTTTTTTTCGAAAGTTTAATGAAGTATATAGTAGACTCAGACGATTTACTATTACACTTTACTTTGTGGGTCGAGAGGATATCAAACTTGGCTTCGAAATAAAATCCTAGGGTCCCCAAGGGCTGAGATCGGACTGTTTCGAGGTCTAGTGACACTTAACTTTTTGGGGGCCAAATTTCCAAGAGTGGAGACGACTCTTAATTTTGGTATGACGTCTACAATTTGTAGGTTTTTTAAAAGGCTATGGCAGACACTATGCTATAGTGTATGATGCTTAGACTAAAAGGTGGTGAAATTCATAATGCAAGTTTTAGTACGAGAAAGTATCAATTACAGTTTTCCTACATTCATTTTGGTAGTGTTATTCGTGCGGTGATTTGTATATGTAGTAGTCAAAGGAAATCTCGATTTAAGATAGAACACATTCAGTTATTGAAACAAATTTTGCCCTGAACGGAAATAGATGTTATAATGTTTTCCGCATACGATGGCTTTAGTAATAAACTGAATATGCAAATACGTAAACTATTTATTTAATGTACCTTCTTTTCATAGTTTTCATGCATTTAACTACGACAATTAATGTCTGTTAGACATACTTGGAACCAGTTCTGTACTCAAAAACGGCCCTTAAACATTAAATATACAGGTGGCATCTATCGAATACTTGATACCGATTCTCGTAATACAACTTCTCGTAATACAACAATGAAGACCTGTCAGTAAAAACGGTTTAATAAAATATTAAGCCAGCTGTCGACAGTGGCGCCGCGTCGCGGGCACTCGACTAAAAATAATAAGATATCGATATTTTCCCGACGCCATAGATGGGTGAAATCTATCGTTGCGTAGAAAATTTTAATTTTATGTCAACTTTATTGATAGTTCGATAGCGTCGTAGCTGCTATATAATATAGCTATATTATATGCAGGATAGACAGTTATTTTATTCTCCATGAATGCCGCACTGCGATCGACACCCGAGACAACAGATGTTTCGGTCTCTTATACCCAGTAATTTTACTAGCTACATTGCACTCATCCGAAACACAGAAAAACAAAGCATTTCTATTTCACGTGACAATAAGCACTGCGGCGGTGGACTCAGTACCGAGTCTACCACCTCTTAGTGTAAAGAGAGTACTACGTGAACGCACTCTGCACAATTTTGACAGCTAATATATATATTAAAGTTTATTTTTTTAAAAATTTCCAGTCCTATCATCTAAGAGTATTAATTTTTTTGTACGCTATTCTTTAAAATGTATGAAATTATTTATTTTTGATGTGGAGTGGATAATGCATCATTCAAGTGTAGGTACTTGTTTTCACAAGTTGTTTCGTTTTTTTAGCCCATAAATTAAGATGTCACCGTAACCCGAGAGGGCATAACAACGACCCCTCCACTGTTCTTGTAATTGTGTGTTTTATTTGAAAGCCGATGCCGTGTTCAAAGCACCCTTGTTATTTTTTGGCTAGATAATTATGGTGGAACACTACACCTTCAAAATGCTGATACAGTAAGCGCGGGGTGTCAAATAAGACTTATTTGCAAAATTCGGCCTCATTGGCAGTCTCATGCCCTCGGTTATTATCAAACAGAAAATTAAACTAAAAATTAAAAATGGTTACTCATATATTATTACTCTAATAATTAATGATCTCAAATTCAAAAGTCGTCGCAATCAATAGGTTCGTAGGATTCCAATTTTCTTTAAAGTTAGTACTTTATGTGTGACTGTCACTTTGAATTACAATTGTATTTTCTTTAATTAATAAAACGATGTTGTATGAAGCTGAATCAAAAGTAACGATTCCCTTTATAGGTCTAATTATATGGTATAAACGGCATAATTTACAAAAGGTAGTTAAAACAGTACATCAATTTCAGTTAATCGGTGCTATTAACGTATTTGTTGAACGTCGAAAATTCCAGTATAAAGTCTTTTTCATTAGTATCAAAAACCATAAACATTTATCATTTTTTTACTGAAAACAAATGGACCTTAACACGTTTATGTTAGCTTCCAAATTATCTTTACCGTTTCAATTATAAATATCTATTCCGTAGGGAGTCATTACCATTAAGATAATAATAGGTAATTATAATAATGTTCAGATGAAGTGCTGGTTAAGTACGTGATCTTTAAAAGCTATAGTCAGTATTTATAGGTAAACATGTGCTTCAACTTGCCTTTCATATTTGTTGGATGAGAAGTTAACCTACACATCCTTGGTTGACTTAGGAATAAATTGATTAAGTTTACATACCATAGTTTTTTATGTGCCTCACCAAGCCAATATCGTCCTGTAAATAAGAGTGCTATCTTTTGTGTTTCGGGATGAGGGCACTGTAGCTATGAAATATGAGACCTAGCATCTGTTGTCTCGGGTGACGGCGACAGTGCGGCGTTGAGCAAGAAAACAACGATCTATCAATTGTTGGTCTCTACAATGCCGTTCTGTCATGGACAGCCGTATCACGTACCATCAGGTGAGCGTTCTGACCGTCCTTTTCAATTTATCACATAAAACACACTTTAAATATATTTTGACGCTTTTATCAAGTATAATAAATGAGAAATAATGTGATTTTTAGTAGAATGATCATTACTGACTTTGAATAAACACACTTTGACAATACCCAGAACTAACAAGGATGCTGTATAAATATATGTTCGTATTTTGTTTTTACATGAACAAGTCCCTGGCGTTACTGGGTTTAAGAAAGGAATTATTGTTGTTAAGATATTATTTCTATAGGAATAATAAAACTATATGACTCTACCATGAGATGTAATAATGTTTAAATATAGATTAGAAATTAATTTTATGAAATAAGTATTTACATAAAACCTTTACTCATTACTTACAATAAAACAAGTAATAAATAAATCATCACAACTTAGACTATTTTATGTTTAATAAATGAACTGACAACTCTTCAAACGAACGGGTACTTGTAAACATGCCTTCCTTTCAACACTTGTCAATGAAAATTAAACGGAGCAGTCTTATCTTTGTCGCGACGTGAAATATTTCAGTAAATAATCACAGCACTAATAAATATGTACCTTAAGACTGTAGGGGTAGAGTTTCAAATGAGTTTTATGCTACAGCAACTCTTACAAACACATCGCAATTAGCCCTCGGAGAATGGATGAAACTCAATGCACCACTCGCTACACGATTCTGAGAATTGTTAATATACGGTAGCAAGATGAAAGCATTCATGTCAGTCTTTAATTGGAACTGAAAGAGAGTAGACGTGCGAATATGGACAGGTGACATTGAAAGCTTTTATTTGTTTTGTGTAATAGAAATGGCAAAAATAAAATTGACCGCCACAGGAAAAACTTATGATTATCTTTGAGTCAAATCAAATAACGTGAATACTTTTACTTTGGAAGTGAACCTTATTACTGCATATCGATACTTTAAATCTTCACGATGAGAATGACTAATAGGCGACAGTAACCACTAACCGTCAGGCATTCAGCTTCGTTAATAGCTTACATCAAATTACACAAGGATCATCATCAAAACAGACTGACCAAATTGAAAAAGAAACGGCAAGGTGCATTAAATTAGTCGCATTCATTGAATCACAATCACATTCAAATAACCCCGGTCCCCCGCATTCCGTAGAACAAATCTTAATTAATTCCCATCGACTGTATTAGCCGAAGTCCAAAGTTAATATTTTCAAACCTTCATTAGGCCTGCACAGAAAGCGAAGCCGTCTGATATATCGCCTTTTACCCCGCCTTACCCTGATTTGTATTCCATGCCTGTAACCGCCGCGACCTACGCAACTTGGTAAATCACAAATGTATACCCTATTTTTGGAAAGTTAAAGTTGCAGTTGCTTTATACTTTAAATAAGTGGAGACAGAATTACTGTATCGATCGCTTTTATAGTTCTTCGTGTGTTTATGAGAATGGTTTCCTTTTTCTTGACCTTCGAGGTTGGGCTGTCAAAATCGATAATACTGTTTGTACGCTGACTTTTTCCTATAGGACCGTTGTTTAAGAATTCTTTATCGGATTTAGCCTCTAGCATACATCATATGGTTCTCAAGCAAACTTGCGGGCTTCGGGGTAGGTATATCCTAATAGGAAATTAGGATCTTTATGTTGGGTAACGATTTAAAAGTATTGCATTTTTTAACATCGATACAACTGTTCCTTGATTTAATTCACTGTTAGGTAATTGCTAACTGTGTGTTAAGTGTTTTATATTGGCTATAGTTTCTGTCTCCAATATATACTCCGCACAAAGTAGTTCTTAAAAAAATTTTAATTTTTAAAAATAAATAGTAGTGTGTATCAGTAGTTGGACTTACTCTACTGAATAATACTTATGTTTTTTGTAAACTTTGTATAGTCGTGCCACATATTAAGAATCAATCGCTAATAAGATATGATTTTAGATTTCTATTTTTCAGATATTCTACCTAACAGAAAATTTTTTGGATATTACCTAAAAAAATTTTTAGGATAGTTGAATAAATATAAAACTGCTTTAGTAATATGTATTAATTCTCTGAGAGTCATGGTAAATTGGGTACAACTAAAAAGTAAAGATCTTTTTTTGTCTTCTAACCTTTTCCAACGTTTCCAGAATATTTGACTAACATATTTTACGTCACATTCTTATTATCAAAATATGAAGTGACGGTATCTTAGCAACTCCGGTTTACACCAACATTTCACGTCGCATTCCCCCGTCTTTGTAGCTGCATGTGCGCAAAGCAGACATCTCGTATTACAAAGGGTACTGCATGTATGTAAACACAGCCTCCTGATTACGGCCTCTCTTGAAAAATACCTGTCTTATCAACATTCTAGCGCTAGTCTACTCCGCAGAAGTTTCCAAGTAGTTTAGGAAAACGCACGCAACGTCTTTTTTACGGTATGGGTCTATGTACTGTAAAATTATATTGCTTATTAATTTGTGTCACGAAAGAAAGTTATTTTTTTAAATATGGAAAGAAGCAAAATAGGTTTTAATGGTGCAACAAAAACAATTAGATGAAACCGACCTTGTGACGACAAAGAACATATATTTAGAAAGTACACACATCTTTATTGCAAACTAAAAATTGTGTTGCCGCACACATTCATAAGTCGTGTTTAGGTATTTCTTAAAATTGTCCTTGATGCTATGAAGATGATATATAAAGCGTTCTTCATCGTCAGATCATTAAATGTTCCCACAGAGGGGCACGAGCCTACCTGTACGTGTGTAAAGGGCTTTGTCGTCCACGCGGGCCCAGTGCGGATTGGACGACTTCACGCACAACCTTTGAATCTCTTCGCAGGCGTGCGCAGGTTTCCTCACGATGTTTTCCTTCGCCGTAAGAGCGTCGGATAACGTACATATAATTTCAGAAATTCGAAATTACATTAGTACGCGGCGGAATTTAAACCTGCGCCCTCCCGGTCGGAAGGCAACAGTCGACACCGAAAGTTTACTTTATTTATATATAGTTTACAATATTAAGTTTTGAATCAGTATTTTATTTTTATGCAAGTATATCGCCCCTGAAACCACCGTGCTCACCCTCTTGAAAAATGCCTGTCATATCGCTGGCGCAGACGACTCGTAAAACGAAACGTTGAAGTTAACGTGTTTCAACAGTGCCTCTAGAAGGGAACATTTTCTATTTACAAAACATTGTAGGGAATTCATGTGAAATGCGCAATACTTTTTACATTTTCGAGCCAAAGGCGCTTGAGAAATGAAATGAAAATGTTTAAGTTGTCTTTCAATACAATGTGATATATTGCTTCGTTTGTTTCATTGTAGGTAATAATAAATTTTTATTGTACCTTTTATCAACATATTAATTATAATTAACTATATATAAGTATGTAAAAGTTTTTGGACAAGTACATATTTGGTGACAAACATATCAAGTGCCTAATAATTCTGGTTAATTGTTAAGTAAAATTTTACTTTGGAAATGACGTGTATTTTCAAGTGCCTGATTCTTGAATGTGATTCCTAATATTGAGTTTGGTATGCATGCCTTGAATGATGCTTTAGTAATTGTTACTAAGATTTTCACGATGCAAGGAAGTGAATTTTGTTTCTTTGTTTACTGTGTTTTATCTGCAACAGAAACTTCAAAAAGATTACTCAACTAGGAAATAAGGATCTCCTAAAAAGGGACTAACAGAACTTAAAGAAATTTTGTCGCCGTCCGGACGTTCCGGCAAACCAATTCCCATCTTCTTCCTTTGCACCTAGCCAAAACTATCAATGCAGTAATATAGCTTTTACAGGCTTAGTTCCCTTCGGCTATAAGATAAAGATTGGTTAAAATTGATTTCCTTAGCTCTTCGTTTTAGAGGAAAATTCGATAATTATAAAGTATATATCAGCATATTTTTTCAGTAATTCAATTAAATACAAATGAAAACTTAATAAGAACACGAAATCAAAAACACTTGATACAAAAAGAAGAGAACATACTATTGGTTCAAAAAACAACAAAAGCCAAATAAAAGAAATTCCTTCTTAAAAAAGGTATTTGCCAAACAAGTATCTGGCATATATCAAGTGGCCCTCGCAAATGAAATAGCTGTAGGGACGATTCCTTGCAGGACTCTCTAAGGGACACTCAAGGAATCCTCCCGAATTCTCCCGCTCCTTACTGTAATCTTCCCGATTATTAAAATCATATATCTCTGAGCCGGGGTGGTATGCACGCTGATTTCTTGAGGGTCGCACAAGGGTGCATTCTAGGACTGGATTGTATTATGCATTAGTATACGATGTTTATTTGTAAGAGTGATGGCTATTGCCTTTCGATGCCGAGTTATGTATATGATTTTGGGTTGGTGAAGTACTTCTTATGTGAACAGGGAAAAATAAATATGTTGTTTGTTTCCGGCTATACCTAGGTTGATATTGACGTGTTTTCTAATGTTCAGTTTTTGCAAAGAAATGTAAGAATTAAGATGAAAATGTCGCATTATAGCGTACAACCGTCCGTAAAATGTCACGGAAAACGACGCGACACAGGCACGCGACCCGTCAATATTATTTTTACTCCACGCCATTCATTCTGTTTCTCATTACTGTACCGTTCATTAGTCTAAGAAAAATATACTTTATTCTTACGGTCGTCTATTGAACTTTCGTTGCAAAATGAGATTCTGAAAACTCAAGAATGTGTTTTTATTCATTGAAATGTGAGTTTTATAAAGTAATTCTTTATTTCACGTTTTTTAACATCTATCCTCTCATTTTGATTGCTTAGTTACATTGCGGTATAACACCTCAAAACACTTCCGTCAATTCAAAACCGTATGATATATAGTACAGAGGCTACACGTTTCGACTCTCAAATTTCCTGCAACTTGTCATATTTGACAGCGCAATTAGCGCGCGTAAATCTCATGTCACGCGGCTATAATTCAAGATGGCGCCAAGATGGCGTCAAAAACCGCGGGAGTGACAAGGCTTTATTGGAACTGCAGCGGGTGCAGTGGTTTCTTAATAAACGAGGAGTTATTAGTTGTAAACGTCAACACGTCTAAGTTTAATTTGGCAAGTAGGTGTTCGTAAACGGAACTAGTTTATGAGATATGTCATAGTTGGAGCGTTTAAAATTTGTCTAAGAGACTAGACGCAGGTGGCTGGGAAGATGGGAAATTACTTGATATGTGTACGAAATTAGTATGGTACGTTTCGAATTTTGTCGAATGTTGCAAGTTTCTTATACAATGTGTTATAACCTTTTATCCGCCAAGATTTCTGACATAATAGAAAATCAACTTGAAACAACTTCGGCTTTAAATTTACAGTTTATTACCACATTTTCAATGCAATATTAGTTTAAATCATAGATTAATATCAAACATTGCTTCGGCTGATAATATTGACTTTTACGCTAAATTGTATTCGATATGTGATATCAATAAAAGTTTTCTTTGGCATGGTATACTATGACTATTAAAACTTAGATTTTTCCATTCGCTAAGCTTATAAATTCAAATCCTGACACGTACCAATGTGTTTTCGAAAATATATGTACGTTATCTGACGCTCTTACGGTGAAGGAAAACGTCGTGAGGAAACCTTCATGCACGCCTGCAAAGAGATTCGAAGGTTGTGTGTGAAGTCGTCCAATCCGCACTGGGCCCGCGTGGACGACTAAGGCCTAGTCACTTCCGCCACGGGTAGGCTCGTGCCCCTCGGTGGGGACGTTTAATGAGCTGATGATGATGAAGCGTATAAATAACATAATCTCAAGCGGCCATTTGTAAATTTCAAAAGAAGTTTAATTAAAATGCTTTTGAGTTCACTCGTCTGGGGTAATTTTTGTCATAAGTTACAAACATTTTAAGTAGCCAAAGAAATTAAACTTTTCGCGCCTGCTTATTAAACTAGCGGCCGGTGTTTTTTTGCGAACAGTAGCACTTTGTCAAGCGATTCTGCTGGTTCTAATTAAAACTCGCATTTGCAAACTCTTAATTTGAAGAGTTAAACATAGGCGGCATTTCGTTAAGGGTTTTATCATTATTTTAAAAAATTCAAGTGAACAGTGCGTCCGCAATGTTTCATCGTAAAGTTTTCCGGTAACATAGGTACTCTTCATTTGAACGGACTTACAAGATTAAATTATGCAGCAAAATAAAAACGTAAAAATGTATTTGATGAAAATCTTTAAATTACAAAAATTTAGAAAAAAAGTTTTTTAAAATTTGTATTTTATTAATATTGTATGAGTGATAATTGTGTAATTTTCATTTTGTTTTATTTGGTGAATTGATGAATTTGTATGGGTGTAATGGGTATAAAGATTATTATTATATAATTAGGCTCATAGTAAATGGTACTTTCACGTTTATTATTTTTAATTAAAAGGAAGGAAGAGCGTAGTTGGCTCATTGGTGTGCACTACTGCCTTCCGATATGGAGGGTGCAGGTTCAAATCCTGCCACGTACCAATGTATTTCCGAAATTATATGCACGTTTCTCCGACGCTCTTACGGTGAAGGAAAACATCGTGAAAAAACCTACGCCTATGAAGAGATTCAAAGGTTGTGCGTGAAGTCGGCCAATCTGGGTCCGCGTGTACGACTAAGTCCTTAAACCTATACGGGTAGGCTCGTTCCCTTGTGGGAACATGTTATGAGTGAATGATGAAAAGGAATCTGTTTCTTTTTTTTTACTATTAGTGCCCTTATTAAACCTAAGTAGAGTATGCACGGATTGTACGGGTTACAATAGGCATGATGACTGGGTCCTGAAATCGTAAGAACTATTGCATATTATGACAAATCTGGGTTAAATATAACGATGTGCTTACTCTCAGCTCGAAAACTCATGTTTTATGAATTTTATTAGTCTTCAAAGTTAGATGGGCAAGTCCATTTTTAAAGTACATCAATTGTCAAAACATACAATTTAAAGCAACTTTTGCAGTGAAACCGTTTTAGTAAACGCAACATTTAATATAGTTGTAGTACAAAATTCACAAACTATGCGTACTAATTACTGATGCGTGACGTCATAACTAGGTAGCCATTTGTATGAAGCGTTTTTGGGAAAGTCCATTAATGTGTTTTTAGAATTGGAAAATCGCTGTGAGTTTTAATGATAACGGAGTAATTTTTTACCAATGTTTCTATTATTATGCGGTCCATCGATATAATAACAGAAAAAAAATTGTCATCATCCCTATTAACTAGTACTGTAATTTTTTTTTATATTTGACCTAAATAATGAGGTATTCCAATTTCAAATTGATTAACTAATAGGCTTGAATCGGAATATCAACAGAGATGTGAAAGCAGATATACGTCAGGCTATATATAAATAAATGAATATCCACTGACATTCACACAGCGCCATCTAGACTCAAGCGTGAATAACAATACGTACTGCATATAAAGTTACGTAGGTAGTAACCTCAAGACCACTAGGCCTAGAGGGATAGGGCGGTCTGCTGAAGAGTGATGCGACCACAGCATCCGTAACTCTGCTGTAGCAATGATAACAGTAGTAACATCAGGCGTGCACGTTTTGCATGATAGTACCGAAATAATAGATCGAAATCTAAAACCGAATTGATGACTTAAAAGGAATTTTAAGTATAAGCATATAATAATAGACTCAAAGTAATCAATCGCTAATTATGCTTCTGGTCTGGTTAGCTAAAAAAACGACCAGTCTGAAACTACGAGTATTTGAAGTCAGGATCTTCTGAGACACCAATATATACTTTCTCTCAATATTATGAGAATTTTTTTTTAATGAACAGAAGGCAAACGAGCATACGGTTCACCTGATGGTAAGTGACACCGCCGCCCATAAACATTTGCAAGACCTCAGGTCCCAGAAATGCGTTGCCGGCCCTTTAAATGTGTGTACGCTCTTTTTTTGAAGGACGCCAGGTCGTATCGCTCTGGAAATGTATCCTGTGGAAGTTCATTCCACAGTTTTGTTGTACGTGGCAAAAAATGACAACAGAATCGAACTGTGGAAGACCTCCAATCATCCAGGTGTTGAGGATGAAATTTGGAGTTCCTCCGAGTACAGTGGTGGAACTCAGCCGCAGGAACAAGCCCAAACAACTCATCGGAACACTCCCCGTGATAAAAGCGGTAGAGAATGCAAAGCGATGCTACATCTCCACGCAAACTCAAAGGATCCAGCTGGTTAAAAACATCTGTGTCGTCGACGATTCGAGCCGCCCTCTTTTGGATGCGGTCAAGAGGAAGAAGTTGGTATTGCGGCGCCCCCGCCCAAAGATGGGAGCAGTATTCCATGTGGGGCCGAACTTTGAATAATGATAAATATATTGATTTCAGCTTTAATTACTACAAAAGTCCGTATCCTCATATTACCAAAGTAACTAGTGTTCACGTATATCAAAATTCACTTACAAATAACAAAGGAATTCTCCGCCATTTTTCCACAGCAATTTTATATTTTTAATCTTGCGAAAATGTTATACGACACTGTTTTCTGCTAGCTGCGCCTTGGGCTCCGCTTTTGGATAATTGTTTGTATTTTCTTCGCCATAAGATTTTTGCTGTGTTATTATCACCAGGGACTAAACTAATTTGTCCATCTGTACAGGCACTAATCTCATCGACCCGTTGGCTATGTTATGACGTCTGTTTTGTTTCATACCCAACATGTGGTAGTGAGTGCTTTATAATTTTTATTTTATATCCTCTATCCACCATGTGGAATGTTCTTGAGTATTCTTTACTAATTAGCTTGGAGACTTAATGGAAATCTAGCTATTATTGAAATAAGATAGTTACTAGTTACTACGGTCGTATTTGCTGTACAGATTTTTATTCTATAAAATATCGGATTTTCTAATTACTTTCAGATTTTACGGAATATTGATTTTCATTCGTAATTCAGCTATATTTCAAGCATTACAATTAAAACACTTAATTTTTAAGTAGAAATTGAGATTTATAAACATATTAAGAATACTTACAAAACCTGAGTTTTTAATGATATGTATTCATGCATCATCCTAAACATTAAAATTAAAGACACTCAAGGCGACTGAACTGATGTTATTCGGGTTACATTTCCAGGAGGACAAAAGAGTGATAGGCTTAACAAATAAACCAAGTTTGTTACAAGACCTAAGCTTCAGAATTGGAGAAGACAGCTCAAATATTATTAATCTAAGTCCAATGTGTGTGCAACACGATGTAGTTACGATAAACGAAGTTGCTAATTTTTCCAAGTTCAAAATTCCAACTACCAGTGGCGTTAAAGGAAACGAAATTTTCCGTACAAAACGGGCCAGTCTCGTTGCCAAAGTGCCAACTTTTAATACAATTGCATCGAGGACCGGGATCGCAACTGCAACCGCTAAGCGGGACCTATTAATTCTAGAATTTGCATGACAATTGCATTAAAACAAACCGCGTTCCCTCTGCGCTTCCCTCGGGCAACTGGCACTGTTAAAAGTGGAAATCGGATGAACCGCTTTGCAAATTTAATAAGTGCTGGTGGTAATTTGGGTGTTAAATCTTGAAGAAAATATATGAATGGCCGATTCGATTCAATCAACTGATATATTTCTTAAGTTAAAGTTCTAGCTATCTCAGTTCAATATTTTTTTTTGTATGATCAATTTATATTTCTTTTTAGTTTATAGTATGCTAGTAGACGAGAGCGACGGTGACTCAATGGTGTGGACTTTCGCTTTCCTACCGGGAGGGCTGAAATCTCAACACGTAGCAATGTGTTTTGGAATTTTCGAAAATATATGTACGTTATCTGACGCTCTTACGGTGAAGGAAAATCGTGAGGAACCTTCATGCATGCTGTGAAGAGATTCGAAGGTTGTGTGTGAAGTCGTCCAATCCGCACTGGGCCCGCGTGGACGACTCAGGCCTAATCACCCTATACGGGTTGGCTTGTGCCCCTCGTATGGGGACGTATAATGAGCTGATGATGATGCTAGTAGACAGAAACCAAAACTATTTATAGTTTTCCCAATTCATTTATTCAGTAAAGTCTTCAATTTAAAACTCAAATATATAATAAGTAGCCACAAAACGCAATGGACGTCCTTATTGCATTGGCCAATCTCATCCCATAAACCATAAATTGAAATGTTGAGAATATCATTTGCTTTTAATTAACCTGACGAACAACTCGATGTCATTGATACAATTTGTTTGTGTTCTATCTTTAATAAGTTGTGTGTAATATTCGAGATTACAATGGCAAGTTTTTAGTATTATAGCATTCAAATACGAGTGTATGAATATAAAATGGACGCTATCGAATTAATAACTGCTAACAGTACGACATTTCCAACCCTCGCTCGCTGCGGTGACAAATTATACAGCCCTGTGCAGTTTTTACGTCGGCGCGCCTCGGGCGGAGCGGTTTGGGGTTAACATACTATATAGTTTACGGACGGTACTGCGGTGTGCGATTAGGGATTGGATTGGTAATGGCTAATATTTTAAAGGTTTTGTGATAGTCGAACATGCTAGGAGCAGACCAACTGTTTATACCTAAGAGAAACTATTTTTGCCGCTTTAAGATAAGGCAGGTTCCACAAACATAGTTTATAAAGTAAAAGGAAACAATACCTAAAATAATCGGTGTAAGGCAAATATTTTTTTAACTTTGCACCCTTAAGGCACAAGAGCTTAAATTTCCAATTAAAGGGCCGACA
Source organism: Leucinodes orbonalis (assembly GCA_019425675.1). NCBI lineage: Eukaryota > Metazoa > Arthropoda > Insecta > Lepidoptera > Crambidae > Leucinodes > Leucinodes orbonalis. Next base: position 48,397 of record PQWD01002130.1, on the reverse strand, counting down.
ACGCATATTTATCTCTTGGTAAGCCGTTTGTCCCCATAGTATAAGAAACTGTACCAATCAGGTGCAGATTCAAAAATTAAAGAATTCACAAATATTATTACTCAAAATTTCCAATTACTCAAAGGTATTTTCCTAATTGAAAAGAAGGAGCTTGCAATAAGTCAAATATTGAAGCCCATTGTTACAGAAGATCAAAGAAATATCATTGGATTCACAAGATTTACAAAGTGTGCATTTTCTATAATTCGCACTTGGCCCCATTGGCTACAGTCCCCGTCAAATGCAAATGGGGTCCGTCATCTGAAATATGGCGGCAATAAACAGCAATACGCTTGTGGCGACACCTGGCGGCACCCCATCGGTTTGATGATAGGAAGAAATAATAAAAATATTTGAATTCTTGCATTCGTCTTAATTCAACTCAACATAACTTCGTCAATTCTATTTTGTGAAAATTATTTTCTGAGGAATGTGTTCTTTTAACAACAATGACATTAAGCAAAAGTGAACAAGTTTTTGGAGGATTTATGCGAAATTACTTTATGCATCAGAATCGAAATTTTTGCAGATTTCGACTATTTTCAAAGCAATAAATTAGCATTATATCAGACGCGAACAAAGAAACACACGGTCTCATTAAGTTTTATATTTATGACTATATTAATATTTATAGTGGGCTAATGGCTCAATATTCTAAATTCTGCTGCTGTGTAACAAGCGCAAGCATAAACTACTTGATTGATTGATGACATAAAAATATAAATTTAGGTGCACAAAAACAAGTAATCATAACAATTACTCGTATCAACACAGAGTGGCAACATCTAAAAAGAAAACTTCACTAGAATCAACAATGGCCATGAAATGCATTCAATCGCTTTTACGAGACCCGCAAAATGACAAGAGAACAGCCGCGAGCCATGGCGGTGAAAGAGTTTCAAAAAACCTATATCCAATTAGCGGATATTTTGGAAGGTCCCCTACCTCCCTGCGGGGCTGATTAACGGTCAGATTTGTCATGCCCCCCGGTCTAAATTAAAAAAGTAATAGAGATCTCTCGCGTCTTGATCGCACCCTATTTGTTACCAATTCTTTTGATGCATACAGTATTTTCAACCCACTTTATAGGACGTTATCGATTGAACTGTTTTTTTTTTTCTATTTTGTTTCCTCAAAAAATTTTTTGGTTTTATTAATTTTGATACTTATTTTACTATGCGAAGTTAATCTACATTATGAGGGTCAATTTGGAATTTATCACACTACGAAACTTTACCGTAGTAAACCCTAGTTGGAATTCGCGGTGAAGGAAAACATCGTGAGGGAACTTGCACACGCATGCGAAGAAATTCAAGGTTTTGCGTGAAGTCTATCCTTTACGGGTAGGCTCGTGCTCCTCGGTGGGGACGTTTGATGAGCTGATGATGATGATAAACAATTAATAAATAGGTTGTCGGCACAGATTTACAGGAGATAGGGCAAGCCGCGTTTTTAAGTGCGACAAATGTAAGCTCAACGAGCATACACTGGCTACCAGTTAACGCTCTGTGAGACGAGTCAAGACGCATGAATATTAGAAGAAATTACCGTTTTATCCCAAAATGCCATCCTGTGCAATTGTAACATGCCATCATCGCAAGGAATCAGTTAATTTACCAAGAAATATAATAACTTTTCACAGGTAAGAACCGAAAAGAAATAGCGACACTGGGACTGCCTATAAACTTGGCGGCTTGTCCAGTCTAATTGTATATTCGGATGTCTGTGGTTGTCGGCCTACCCCAACTAATTATCATGATTTGCCCGATGTTTTTCTATTATAAATTCACTGCATTAGTTCACATCATTGTTTCACAACACCAAGAAGTACCAGTAATACATAAATGACGGGAAGTCGTCGAAATGTACTTGTAACAGTTAAGTGGCCAATTGATCTTCAAGGGAGGTCTCCATTGGTATATTGTCGTGCCCAGTCGTAATGAGCTCTGGAGGAAATTGTTATTGCCGCGTGGCTTTTTGCGGGGGGAGATTCAATTATTGATACTTTGAATGGAACGGTGCTTGGGCGCAGACGTCCTTATTTATAGCATGGCTAGATTCTGTCGTGAATACGCCATGGAGAAAGATCGGTTCTCCAGCGGAACTGTATTTTTTCTTTAAATTTTTTCTTGTACAAATTTAAGTATAATTGGAACCATGGTATAGTGATCTGAGCGCTATGTTTAGGTCGCTATGTGATCGAGAATTTCATGTAGTTTAATCCCTTTGGGGAGACAGCAAGTTCCTTTGAGTGATTTTTCCTTTGCGACAAAAATTTGGTAACCTGTGAATGAGTTAGGAAAGTAGTGATATTATGCGATATGTATTTGGTTCTTTCTATAATTTGCTAAATTGCCGAACAATCATTATAATGGATTTCATTTGGGAATTTTAAGAATTAATAAACTTGATAACTTCTCATTTATTAGAAAACTCATCCAAACAAAAAGTACCAATTTTATTTCTAGTAGGTTTTTTATTAAGGAAAATTATTATAGACACAGGATAAGTATAAGGCATTTAAGTGTCCCATATTGTATGCAGCACAACATTAATTCAAACTTTAGTTTAGTTAAACAATACCATGACTAACTTTTAGGTGAAAAATATACTCTTTAAACTATCTCTTTCATACAAACAAACCGAACAGTAATTACTGACCATAGTGGCATCGGTCTATAAAAAAACCTAGCGGCTAATTCACGTCCTATTCACGCTTGCAATAAATTTCAACCACTTTTGTACCGATCTCACTATGCCATATGCTTTGAACACCCTTTGAGACCCGGGGCTATTAACAAACCGTTCCAACAAATAGCCAGGGACAGTGAAACGTATTTTCAAAGTGTAAAGATCAATTTTAAATGTGCACTGCAGTGCTAATATAACGCCTCGCGATGAATATTGGAAATTGAATTTTTCATTCATGTCGGCTTGTGTTTCATGAATTCGCATGTGGATATCTGTTTGTTGATTGGCTTAACTTTTATTTGTATTCGTAATCGCGGGTTGTTTTAATTTTGCTATGTTTTAGATTAGCATTGAGATTTTGAAATAAGAATTTATTATGTGGAATTAAATGAAATGGAATGAAAAAGTATATAGCCAATGATATTCTGCATATATAAAGCATAGATGGCGTATCTACGCCATCTGTGCTCTTAAACGAACTGCCAAAGAGAATACAGTTGTATACTCTTTGTTTAGGTCCTATAATACTCTTTGTCGCTGCGTTCACAACACTTTTTCAATTGCTTTGTGAGCATATCACGAATCTATACTTTTAACATTATTGTATATAGCTGCCGAACAAAGATATGTCCAAATGATTTCCACATGACGCTGAAACTGGCAGAAAATTTTAGGCAGAAAATGTGATGGCTACAGAAGAAAAAATTTGGTCCCAAAATGCTATGCTATTTACAATTAAATATTCTCAAAAAATCAAAACGATTTGGATGTTACAGTAAAAAGTTATAAACTAAAACAGCCTGTTTTGGAAACAAGGCTTTTTTCGTCCCTGGCTAAAGCATTTTTCTGCAAGAATTTTCTGCCAGTTTCTGCTTCATATTTCCACACGGACGTCTAGCAGTCAATATTAATCGACTTCCGCCACCTTTAACATGCCATCAGTCCATTACACAGATCTGATAAAGAATGTGGACCTGGTACTTTATTTAAGCTGACCATCACCTGCTTGACGTTTTGCTGGAACAAACTTTCCACCAATGATTTGATGATCGAATGACATCAAACTGTGATTAACGTGGTTCAAAGCATGCGGGCGGGTCACTAGAGCATGGTTTTTTTTAATTGAACAGAAGGCAAACGAGCATACGGTTCCCCTGATGGTAAGTGACACCGCCGCCCATTCAGCGCAGTTCGTCATTGGTCAGTATAAACCATGACCTGATGAGTTTGACTTGTGCCTAAGGCCTGTATTTAAAAACGTGCGTCAACGTCAATTTTATCAGAAATTGAGTTAGAAAGGGATGACGCTATTGTTCTTATAGAGCGTAGTAAAGATCAACGCTTGAGTCTCGTAATAGAGTACGGGCCTTAAAGTTGAATGAACATTTTAACGGTAATTGATAGAATTCAATTTAAGATAGCAGTACTCTGTAACATTGCGTAGGTACTAAATTTAATGTACGTTATCAAATGTTTAGTGATTGAGTTTAATTATATATGTTTATTTGTTACAGGTAAATATCTCCTTATTCACGCGTCAAAGATTGTTGCAACAGCATGTATACGGTATGTAAATAAAATTTGAAAATATTTAATTGTACTCGTAACTAATAAGTGACACAATTATAATACTGTTTAAATTTTTTTGGAGATGGAGTTTTACAAAATTCCATTACCTGAGCAACGAATAAACATACTAGTACCCTTCTTTTTTTTGAAAATCTAACATATTTTACATAGAAACATCCAGGCCAATACAAACAGACATGTTCGTGCAAACAAATATTTGTTCTGCTTGGGCATCGAAACCTCCATTTAAAGTCGTCGTGTTAACCATTACAACACACGGGTCGCAAAGACCCCTCGACCACTTTAACATCATTATTCATGGGCTTAAACTAAATATTGTACATACATATATATACCCAGCGACTCTGATAACGAGCAAAGTTTTATCAACTTCTTCCGCAGTTGAAAGTAAAACAATAAGCTGTCTGCACCCAATTCCAGGGAAACTTTCGTGGGCCCTCAAACGTTTTTTTCTTTGTGGCGGTCCCCGATGCATTCGGTACAAACGTAACGAGCTCACTTTAAAACTTCACAGTGACAAAAAGTTGCCCCTTCCGTTTGTCTAGAAACAGGTGGAAGAGACTAGAGACTTGACCACTTAAACATTACAAAACAGCGCGTTGCACTGAATTGCTTTACATACATATTCGGTAGAATGTGGAAAATATATTCACCGGTAGTAAAACTGCTGATTGAATGTGGAAGTGTGTTGTATTATTTTGACATTTATTATAATTTTTGGATGAAAAACTTAGATGTCTATGGTGTAAAAAAATAATATTTTCGCTTATTTCCTTGTTTAGAAGTTAAATACAATATGGGCTTTAGATTGATAATAATAATCTTTATTTTATACAAGTAAAGCACTTAACAATATAAGTTATTGGAAGTTGGCGGCCTTATAACCATAGTTTTACAGCTTTTTTTTCACTGAAAAAAAAACATTATCTTCATGCTTTCGCCTAAAAATACTGTGAGTATATGACAGAGATAATGTGTTGTCATTAGTAAAAAGTCATCGGATTTAATAAGTATCTTACTACACCATCAGCTTATTATTATACGTCCACACCGAGCACCGGCACCAGCCTACTGGTAAAGGGTGTTTAGGCCTTAATCGTCCTAGGGAGCCCAGTGCGGATTGTTTGACTTCACGCACGACCTTTGAATCTCTTCGCAGGCGTGCGCAGATTTTCCTTACAATGTTTTCATTCACTGTAAGAACGTCGGATAACCGAAAAATTCTAATATAGATTGGTATGTGTCAGGATTTGAACCTGCCCCCTCTAGATCGGAAGGCAACAGTCCACATCAATAAACCACTGACTCTTTCTCATTCACACTAAATAAGCAGTTCAGTAAATGGAAACCAAAATTATACCACGTAGTTATGGAAAATTAGAATTTCATCAGACCTCCCTTTAGTTTAACTCGTATTACGAAAGCCAAAATTGTTATTGTTCTCAAAATAATTTACGATAAATTAATTTTCGTATTGCATTAATTACTGTTGTCCTTGTTGTTTTGTGTATTTCAATTGGAAGGATAACTCAGGATGGGTTGTTTCTGTTTGAATAATTAAAAACATAATAGAATTGAATAATGTTTCACAAATTCAAATAAATATCCATTTTTGTTTAACAAAGTGGTGATCCACATCGATGTGGAGTTTTGTATACTACCCGCTACTATACAAAACTAAGAGTAATGGTTTGTCGAATTGGCAAATCACATGGTACAACTGTGCAAATTATGGAAATTCTGAAAAATACATGGTACAGACATGCTTTCTCATCGAGGTAGACGAAGCTTTCATAATAATTTCGGTTAAATTAAATGATTAAATTATCAAGAAAAAACATTTATTTAAAAATTTCTTTCCCAAAGTTTAGGTCCTACACCTACTTTTTTAACAAGGGACATAACAAATCCAGAAAAATACGTAAGTTTTTTGGCAAATTGAAATTTTCTTATCTCTACCTAACCCTTCTATTTTCACGTCATGGTAAAAAAATCCCATGTAATTAAAAATAACACAAAGTTTGTTCGGAACAAATAACTAGGTACCTTTTATTTAATTTGCTTACTCAAATACGTTTTCCCCGTTTAAATATAACAGTAGGAAGTGCAGGATGCACCCGACGTAGTTCGCACCCTTCCGTTGTTTGCGCAGTCGGTACGCACCCCGTAATGAGGGCGAGGGAAAATTTGGGAAAACTCCCAATAATAGAGGGTTGCCTATATGTACAGGGCGGTTGCAAAGTAACAATATCATTCCTTTAGGTTTTCTAAATGTAGTACCTTTGCAAAGGTTTTCTTTTAAATTTTAATAATTTACAGTACGTATAAGTACTATTTTTTTTTGTAGTTAGTGTCTATTTTTGTTCCGGCTCTGTGCTGGTTCGAATTTATAAACATATTTTTTATATATTTATAAATTCGTGGAATTTCCTTTGTTGGACTGTTTATTGGCAAAAGTTTGTTAAAAGACTGAGCTTTGACTGTAAGCTTGTTCCCAACTTAATAAATAAACTAGACAAAGGCGTTTCACTTTTGCCTCTACGTAAAGAGTTTCGATGTACTAAATAAATCGGTAACTATAGCTTAATATACGTCTATATGAGTAAATTAACGAGTTCAATATTGGTAATAAATATGCTAGTGCCACTAGGCTAGGTAAAATATTAAATTTCTTGCAGTGTCCGTTTCTTAAAATCACTATTTTGGGAGGAAGTTCCAATATCCTCGTTGGTCGAAGATAACAAGATCTTCATAGTCTGACCCTTTGTTATAAGCGTGATACCATTCATCAACTGCCTTCTGCCTTATTAGCACATACTGAGAAGAAATCGTTTGAATATTAAATATTACATTTATTATTTCACATCTTGATTTTTGTGTTCATTTTTTTATAACATTATATTATCATATTGCATTTTCCTACGTCTCCAAATCATACAATCAGCCTGTACACACGACTGGATACATAAATTCAAAAGGCCGCCGGCTCAAATTGGGCGAAATCCAAACTTATGCAGATCCCCGACAGATGTCGCCCTCGTCCCGATTATCGTATGCAGATGAACCGCACCCCCGTGTTTAGCCTTAAAACAGTTACGGGTTACCTGTTTATCATTTTTGAAAATTTTGTTATTTTTCATACTAACAAGGTATGTGAGCGAACTTTGTTTTGGAGGGCCCTATAGATCTCTTTGCTTACGTATATGAAACGTATAGGTAATAACTTAAATAATCTTCACTTGTTTTAAAATATCCTTTTTTGGTATTACTTGCTCACATGTAACCTTACTTAATTCAGCTGACTGAATGATGAATGATCATGTCTCTTTTCTCATGATTCTATCGCAATCCAGTGCTTGACATATGTAAATCTGCCACCATTTTAGATATATTTACATACCTATAAAGTTTTTTGAAATTCTAAAAGCCCAGGTACCATTACGTACTTTCACAGAGCATATTTGCACACAACATATTGAATATGAATTTGTTGCAATTGCAATTCGTCAACCGTTGCATGCCAAAGGGCCTGAAACACCCCCAAGGCGTAGTCCGAGTTCATACAGGAAACGCAATCACACGCTCCGTAAACACAACTTCACCACGTAACAACCTATTAATGTCTGAAACATACGAAGGGTGCGCTCGACTACTGTTGAAGCTTTCAGCTTTGATAAATACGAATTTGCCGACAGTAAGATTTAGTATATAGCATAAGAAGTTATAATAACTGACAAAAAATGTATAAAATCGTTAACATTGATTAGGTTAATTTTAATTACCAAAAAGAAAGATCTTTCCTTACTAGAATATATTTCTCTTCAACTGCCGGACTTAATACTCCCTTACTGGCCATCAGCTTCCTCATCTAGCCTCACCTGCGGCCTTTCACAAGTCGTTGGCCCATCAGTCATTAGCTCTGCGAGATTAGCGGCATTTCGCAAGTTTTATATTTTTTTCGGACCTATTTAAAACAAATTATTTAACATAAAATCGAATATTAATATCATTAGTACCGTAATGTTAAATAAGTATTTACATTTAGTTGTAAAATTAATTTTAAGTGTTAACTATAGGTAAGCATATATTAACCCTGATGTACAAATATAGGGTCCAAAATAACCCCGAGATGTTTACTACACAATAACACGCCACTAAACACATTACAACTTCGCATATCTACCTTCAAAATAACATTATTCCCCTCAAAACCCATGAATAACTAAGGAACGATCTGACTCCTGTCTCAGCCTGTCGCAGGTAAGTTCACCATCTTATCATTTATTCACGCGTGCGTAAAAGTCTCTCCCCTAATTTGGGTAATTATTTGAGGAGGGAATCCTCTACTCAAATATTGAAGGCTTTTGAAGTTATGGTTGTGTGCGATGACGTAACGATCTGCAAATACTCTCAAATTTTATTAAGATAAGTTCATATTTGTCAAAGAATAAGATACTATATTGTTTTTCTTTCGGGAATACCCGACCGCGATTAAAAACAATAATACAGTAATTCAATTATTTTAGTAAAATAGCGTTTGTACAAAATCTAACTTTCATGTTCTTCACCACTCGCCATGGCTGTAGCTAGTGAAATTACCGGGTATAAGAGACCTAACATCTGTTGTCTCAGGTGACGGGCGCAGTGCGATATTGATGGAGGATAATAACTGTCTATCAGTTGTTGGTCTCCTTTAATGCCGCTCTGTCATGGTCTAGCGTATCACTTACCATCAGGTGAGCGTCCAGACCGTCCTGTACACTTATAACATAAAAAAGATGGATTAGTTTTTTTAAACTAAACGTTTGTAAAAAAATCACAAGAAAAAAATATTTTTGACTTTGTGTATATTTACAATTTTCCATATTACAACGTATAGCATGCTAACAGTAATTGAGGAAGTTAATACCAACTATTAAAACGTTAAGTACATTAATATAGTCACGACTTATACAGGCTGTAAAATTCCAAGATCGTAAACCCAGATCCTTAATCGAAAATAAATGAATACACCCAACATATAAACACCTTTTAATAACCCTAAAATGCGGGGACAAATAAACTCCAACCCCCGCCAGGTAGAAACGGTTCCACTAACCTTTCCAATGAAATATTTAGAGGCTTTGAACAAAAACGAAAATTTCCATTTCAATAGCATCTCATATACAACTTCAAACGCACTTAATGCTTGAACACCGTATTAGGTCCAAAATAAACAAGCCTCAACCCTTCCGCGCACGTGGGTTGGCAAGACCGGGTTTTGCACATCCGCACTTATTTGACTTTGATGGCACGCGGAAGAATTTATATGGGAACCTTTGCTCCTTGTGGAAGCTTTTTTAAGGTTGTAACTGTCTTCACAAATCGCAAGGAAAACTGTTATTCCATTTATATTGTTTAATAAAAGTAACGTTTCATGTTCGTTCTATTTATTGTATTGTTCGTATATTTTTGTTAATTAAATCATTTTTTATATGTTGTCAAAATTTTAACTTATTCATTTTAAACTAAGGTTGAATTTCGACACCTTCTGAAACAACTTATTGCTAACGAGAAAGTTGTTTGCGGTTTTCCTCGAATATGGAACTTTAACACGGTCCTTATTTATGTTTATCGCTTTTGAAATTTAGGTGGATTCGGCACGCGTAACACACATTCATAATCTTAATCTCGCTCACGTAACCGCACCTGAACAAACCGTAGCAATCGCAGCGGGACGCATTGTTTTCTTTGTTCGCCAGGGTCTATAGCACCCCATTAGCATTTAAGGGTTAACGCCTTTGTAGGCCTCAAGTTAATCGGTTAGCGACCGGCCCAATGAATTCGAGTTAGTCTGTAATCAATAGATTTGGCGTTTTGCGTACATGAGCATTTAAGTGCGGGGACGTAAGAGCTTCTCTTTTTGTGCCTTTTTAAATGCCTAATTAAATGGCCGTCTTAAGACGGCCATTTAATTATTTTACTGAACACATTTAAATGTGTTAAATTGATTCTGGTTTTTAATTCTGACTTTAGAAGGAAATTTATTGAAGTTGGTCTTATGGAACTATACAAAATTTGCCAAATACATGAAAAAATATACATCGATGCGCCTATATACTTGTTTGAAATAGCTCTTTACTTTATTACAATTACTTATAAACATTTTAAAATGAAAATTTGGCTATGGTGATATGTAATTCTATACATATATTTAAAATCGCTGTTTAAAACTTACTTAAAATTAAACTATTAACTTTAAAAAATCCATTTAAATATCCTGTCAAACAACTTTATGCTTTTAATCATTTTATAAGTAATTGTTTTCTAAATACTTCCCGTATTTACGAGTGTTTAATAGATATCTATGAATTTTAATTATAAGTAAAATACGATAAGATTTACGCTAAAACATATGGTATTTCCAGTTAATAAGAATGTTGACTTTGAGACTTTTAATCAAGAAAATGGCAGACATTCGCCATCAGACGAACTTAACAAGCTTTTGACGCTCCCTACGCATTTAAATTCAAATTCTCCCGTCCTTTTGTTTATGGCAAATTAAAACAACGCATAAAAGGAGGGCAGGTGTCAAGTAAGTGTCCCATTGGTCCTCTATCAATGGACCCTCGCGATAAATCTGGCATCAGGTGTATGGGATCCACAACGCGCTGTACGCAACCTCCTTTTTACAAGAGATAGTGAAGTTTATATGGGGAGTTATGGGGCGGAATTTAATTTATTCGCGTATATTCGTTAAAATCTCCCGCCCCTTTGTCGTGTGGAGTTCAGGATATCACTGTTACTTTCGTCATGGTGCTACTGTTAAATTTATATAACTTTCTACTTTCATTATGTTATTTATATTAACTTGAACTGCGTAAGTTCCTTAATTTTACCTATTTTCTTCCGCCATAAAAAACATGGTATTGGTAAAGTTGTTAAGTTAAAGGGTGCAAAAGTGCAATTTCTGATTGTATTGACATAGGAATATGAGATGAATTTCAGACGAAAGTTGCTACTTGCTACTAATAAGTAGCCCAGTTCACTTAAAAATGTAACCGTTTTAGACTTCCAAAGTCACTCCTCTGTTCTCCTACCTTCCAATTAAGTGTCGACTATATAGGTTTGTAGTAAAACTGTTCAACTTTTTTTGTACTAAACGAGACAAAATAGCATACGGCTGCCTTGGTAACTGCTGTCAATAAACATTTGCAATAACAAATGGCATAGATATGCGTTTTCGTGCTTCAATATGTGAGTATTCTTCTACTTTATTAGCATCGTCTTTTAAGTGGTCAATTTCGACTGTCCGTCATTTTGTGTTTTCGAGTAGTAACATTGCTATCTCGACCATTTGTTAATGTATGGTCTCCTAGTACTTAATGAAAATTAGCTATTTTTTGTAATAGTACTTGTATTTGCTTGTATGGCCTCTTAAAACAATTTTATAAATGATTTTTCATTATTCTACGTAAAAATTATTAAATGAATGTGTGGTCCGAATCGCTACCAACCCTTCTACTGCTTTTCTCTTTTTCGTTGAAGGCTTTTCATCAGCACCGTCGAACCCTCAAAAAGTCACCGGCTGCGTGTTTCCGAATTCCGTATTTGTTTACTCTATTCTCGGCGGCGTAAAATCTAACTCGAGCGCGTTAATGGCCCGCTGAAGTCTGGAGGGTTCTACGATTTATGAACACATTGTGTATGGTCCAAAAGTTAAGTGTATTAATAAATTTGACCTCGGTACTTCGGTAGTGCTACGGGAAATATTGATAAGCTCAAAGGTTCTTGAATTGTTTGAGATGAAACAATCCAAGAAGCTCTCTAAATTGGCACGATTATGCGTGTTTGAAGACACGTCTATTATTTTGCTACCGTATCACAAGATGAAATCTTTAAAAAACTTTATGCGAGGGCATTGAAGACAATGAATGACTTAGCGTGTATCTGCACTTTAGGCTGAAACAAATTGAAACACATGTCCAGTTTGACCTTAGTAAAACCGTGTGTAGGTCTTCTATGTGATACGTGTACATTTATGTCACCTTTGTCAACCCCATATATAGCATAACCAATGCTTGTAGTATTCTGAGTCCGAAATGATCATATCTAAACACTGTAGTCTAATTACCTCTATCTCAAATTCGATTCCAATTTCAGGATCTGGTGCACTTAAAGGCTATAGTAGATAATTACCCTCGGTTAAGCGTCCAGCCTCTTAAGTACTCATTATATCATCAAAGAGTGTTATTTCAGTAAATTAAACAATTCAAAGGCAAACAGAACAAATGTGTTAAAAGAAAATAAGCAGTGTGACTTCCTTTTACACCGTGTTTGACTTTGCTTATTTTGAATCGAAATTGCAATGCTATCATCTAATCCTAACAGTAGTTTGAATAAGTTCAGTATCATATTGACATTAAGAGAGATACTAAGAGAGATTGAAATAAAAAAAAATAAAAATCCAAATCGCTGTTATTTTGTAACATGGACCCCGCCAATCTATGGCACTAGGGTTCCTTAGCGGCAGTATAAAATACACCTGTTATAGTGGGCGAGTGTGATTGCTCGTATAATTGAATTACGCGCGAAAGATATACGGTTTCATTAATACAAACGCATTGGTCCGAATGTCGGGACGCACTTAACACTTGAATGCTTAATGAACTTACAGAAAAACAGAATACATTATATTACCATACTAGCAGCGCTCCACGGATTCACTCGTTAAGTTTCCGTTCCTGTGGGAGTTCGTGGAAAAGCCTGAATTGATCCAGAGTGTCAGCTAACTCCTTGTTAAATTTTATTTAAATCGGTTCCGCCGTTTAGGCGTGAAGAAGCAACATACATACATATTTAAACTCTCGCCTTTATAAAACTAATGTGATGATGATGGACTGTAAAACTGTGTAAAAACTTTACATTTTAAGAAATACTTTTACATGTATCCGCCAAAAGGGATCTGGGAGCAGCTTTCATAGTTTCTAATATTTTTCGTTATATCGAGTGTAAAAACAGACTTGTGTTCGCAGTTAGCACTTCTCTTACTCGTAATGAAGTGTCTGATTAGGTCAAAACAATTTAGCGCAATTTTTCACCAAGAAGACAAGTCTGCGATTTTACGGCTCTCAAATAATTCAATTCAGTCGAATAAATAATGACGAACTTATGATAATAATAAATTACTAAAATTCGTTAACTTTCGATCTTTTTGACTTCAATTTAAATAAGGTTAATAAAATTTATTTTAATAATTTTGAAACTATAAATATCGTAAAAAAATTTTGAAAGAATATTTTAAGTAGTTTTTGGTTCAAAACGTACTCGTATCAACAAAGGTCTTTACTGACCAAAACTGTAACCTATTTTATTTGAACGTAGTATAATTACACTGTTTAAATTACCAATTATATAGCCAATATATATACCTTAATGTAAGTACATATATCTAAGACAGTACACTAGCTAGTTAATCGCATAACATAGTGGATATTCAACCAGTTTCCGAAGAACCCTCCGTGAAATTTGCATTCACCAATTCCATTCCGAAGGACGCTGTTGTGCCCAGCATTCAGGTGTCTTCCTTAACTGGACGTAGTTATCAAATATTTGTGCAAACGTTTGCATTCCCTATTAGACTCTGGAGGTGCTAGTACCTCATCAAACTTAACCCTTCCGTGTTTGGCAAGAAATAATTGGCTCGTGGTCTTATTAGCAAGTTTAAATTTTTAAACAGATTTAAACGGATTGTTAGAATTACTTTGTGTGATAAACATTTTGATACATTAAATTGGCGTCTATTTACAATTATATCTTACTAAAAAAATTAATAAAAACCCATTTGTGAATTTGACCATCTTTTTATTTTCTTCAATTTATCGTTGTCCACAGTTAGGAAAAGGTCTTCCCATTTTGATAACCTTGTATCAACTAAATAACATTTGATAGTGGATATAACTTTTAATGGAAGTTATTTAATGTTGTTTCAACTGAATTAGTATCAAAACAAAATAACCGTGAGATTACAACAAATCTTTGTAAAACTCGAATAGTCATAATAATATATCTCTAACATTACATAAATATGTAAGAATATACAAAGAACTTTGATATGAGCGTTTTGTATCAAGGGATTAGTATAACAGTGCTCTTTGCACAAAAAAATGTAGCCACCACATCGGCTCGCCTAGGGAATAAAAAATGCCACTATCATTTTAGTGTTAGACGTCAACCAGCAGTCAAGAGCGCACGACGTCCAGACAGACTAACAAGCGAAGTCTGCAAATTGGCAACGGACTGTTGCTAAGCGAATTTAACCCTAATTGCGTTTGACATTGCACGCCGTGGGAGTGCATTGTCGTGTGCGACTTTTTGAGCTGAGAGGCGAAACTTTTCTACAGTCTGGTCTAGTAGCACGGTTTTATGCTAGCATTTGGTGTTTGACGTGGCACTTTTGTGTCAGTTAACTTATTAGAATGGTGGAAGACAGGAATGTTACCTTAGGAAATGAAAGTATGTTTGTAGATTTCTCGCCTGAACCGGTTTTTGAGTATAGCATACAGCTGGACTTAAATATTGAGATGGCAGAAAATACTGTGTAGGTACGTACTTGCGTACGTCTCATAAAATATTTAGGTTTTTTGTAATAAAAGAGTAAGCAATGATGCACATAGACCCCCGGAAGAGAGGCCTTCTGATAGCAAGTGACAACTGTCGCCTATAATAAACTAGTACTCGAGGAAAGAGATCAAAGTGAAGTTACTAATTTATGACGTAAGGATGTTCAGTCACTTTATCCATTGTTTTACTGCCTGCCTTACTGTTAGCATGAATCATAAATAAATCTAGCGGATATAAAGACAGGTATGTACTTACGCATAACCTACGGTATCTACTTTTTGTAAAAAATAAGTGTTTGTGTAGGTACTAGGCAGTAGCTTTTTGATTTTAAGGTATCAATCTGACATGTTGCTAACGTATTTCATAACATCGACAGTTAGGCGATAAGTTATCAAAGTTTTTAAGTCCTATATAGTCCATAATTCGTCGAGGGGTCACATCGCCAGATTACAGAACCAAAAGTGAATTTACGTAACTCTCCTCAAATAGGTTATAAACTCAAAACCCAAGCTTCCGAAAAGGAAAACCATCAATACAACGGAAGGTGTAAACAGGAATATAAATGAGAACTCGGAAAGACAATTTGTTTTCCATTACATCTTACGATTTTCTGTTTAAAAATCCAGTAAATGTGGCCGCAAAATTACCGAACACCGCGACTCGTTGGGTCTCCCCGTATTCGAGTCACGGAGCGAGTCGTGATTCCGACCGAGTGAATAACACTTCCGAACGGGCGGTTGCGATTGTTTACTCGCAAATGGATTATAAGAGCCTCCGTCGCGACAAACGATTGGAGGCTTGCGAACTTGCGTGTATTTCATGGAAACAACTATGGTTAAAGAGCGTCGGTGGCTCACTGGTGTGGACTGTTGCCTTCCGATCTGGGGTGCTGGTTCAAATCCCGCCATGTACCAATGTCTTTTGAATATTCGAAATTATATGTAAGTTTTCCGATCTTTAGGAAATCTGCGCACGCCTATGAATAAATTCAAAAAAGGCCGTGATAAAACAGTAAAAGGTACCGTGTGAATGATTAATTGTTCCTTATTATCTTTTAAAATATTCGTTGTTATACAATAACGTTGTTAAGACAATTTTGTTGCACGTGTCACATTAATTACTTTATTGTAATGTATAATTATATGTCGCTTGCAAGTCTGTACCAATAAATAAATAAATAAACTATTCCTTCCTTACAATGTGACAATAAAGCAACAAAACACATTAAAGAGAAACCTGCTCTTAAAACGATTGAATCTTTAGTACGTCTAACAAACGCATAACTGAAGTGTATTGGTTGAAGCTAGTCTTTTGTTTTATATTTTTTAGGTTAAATGAGTACAACAATGCTCGATCTATATTTGCAGAAAAAATAAACTCTATTTGTCTATTCATATCTCCGACAATCTTATTCACATTGAAGAAGTAAATGCAAACAAACACGTCTACGTTTACGATCATATTGTAGAGCAAATACACCTTCCGACAATAAAGAAAGAGCGTGTACACTTCATAAAGTATATATTGAGAGCTAATTAATGACGAGATGTACTCACAAGATACTCGTATTTACGAGGTATATTCCAATTTTTTTTTAAGAATTAGTTTTATAAATATAAAACTAATTCTTAAAAAAAAATTGGAATTCTTAAAAAAAATTTATAAAATAAAACTAATTCTTAAAAAAAATTGTAATGATTTTTATTATTACACAAAAAAATAATTATCCAACATGTTGACATGCTGTTGTGAACTGCTTGAACAATTATAAAATTCATTGATTAATCATTTTATCATCCAAAATGCTTATAACTCTGAAGTAGTCTTCCTTCAACTAAAATTCCAATTTTAATAGCAACACCAATATATTTACAAGAAATATACTAGGTTAGTATGTAGATGATAAAGTTAACCCTTATAAATTACCCACTGACCTTTTAACTGATTTAAATAAATCGAAACAGAATATCTAAACAGAACGAATAACTGATTTCCAATAGACAGGTGCTTAACCGTTGTTTACTTAAGCCAATCAAAGTCGTAGCATGTCAGGTGTCTTGTTGTACCCGAACATCTAGTCTGAGTTTAGAATTACGCCCTCGGGAGCCTGGAGCTAACTCCGGTAATCCTTGGATCAATCTTAGGCCCCGAGAGCTTGTCAGGAGACAGTTAAACTTCTAGTAACATTTAGTTCTAGTTCCAGGCAATCGTTATTGTCTGTAATAACAATACTTAGGAATAGTTACGATGTGGTTTCGATAAGAGGAATTTGCAGACGCAAATATGTTGTTCAAATATAAAAAGATCAGTTTTTTATTGTTTACAAAAGTCAATAGGAACATTGTTATATTATGGAAAAAATCTTTGAATAGAACGCTCTCATCAATATATGCCTTTTTTTATTATAAGTTGTGGAAATTGTACAGGTTTATTAACTTTGTTGTACACGTTTGATTAGTTTACCAAACATTTTTCTTGCCACAAGGTATTTGTACTCTGTGTGAACATACTATATGAATCCGACATCTTTTATTTAAAATAATATATAATTATGAAGATTTTCATACTTTCGTAAAGAATATGTCACTAGAAATATTTTCTCTTGCAGTATCAAGTCCGCCTCTGTTCTCATCAACTGATCGCAGTCCACTGTTAGACACAGGTCCCTCCCATTTTGCGCCACATATCCCGGTTCTCCGCTTCTTTCCGCTTACCTATACAAATATTATATGAGCTTTACACTTAATAATTCAAAAGATATATCAACAACGAGTACACTCATTTTATACTATCGTAACTTTTGCAAGGCTTTCAAGACATAAAATACAAATTACATACACTTTGTAGACTCAATATCACTATTCTCTAAAGATAAAGGACGCAATACACTATTCAACTCACGTGCGCGGAGAGATTACGGGCGGAGCGCTGTCCGCACGCGCGGTCGCCATTTTAATTTGCAACTGTCGAAAACTTGTCCGCGGGCCCGGCGAACCCCCGCGCGCTTTCAACGGGTTAACAAGGGAGGTGTTCTATGTTTCAAAATGTTTTTGTCATTTAAGATTAATATGTTATAGTTTTTATTAAATATTTTTTGTTTACTGTGAAGAATAGGTGAATTAAAATTTAATAAATATTGACTTACATTGACACTGCGCCATCAAGCCCCAAACTAAGCATAGGCCTGTAATGTAATATGGGTTGTAAACAACAGATAAACACACCTTTTCACTTTTTTTTCGTAAATACATACATATACATATTATAAATTGAAACACCCAGACCATTACAAACAGGCGCTAGTGATTTGCCACCGAAAAACATAAGCAAATGCTTTGCTTATTAGAATTTTTTGCCCGCCAATCAACCGTGTAGTTTGCGTTTATATATTTCATATTAAAACAGACTGGAAATGTCTTTTTTTAATTACTTCCGTGCTTCACAAACATTAATGTACTCACCTAATTTAGATTTGAATGATAATCATTTGATTAAAAACATGATTGTTTCTCAAAATGTGTTCCCCCAAAAAGTCGTAAATGTCTAGTTTTTGAGTAATAGCAGACAAGGATTTACTGTCTTAATGGATAAAGTAATTGATTACCAACAAGTAATCATTATCCAAACAGTTCTTTTATTTCTTACATGATAAATAGGTATATCTTATTTTTACTCTAGTTAAAAATTACGTATTTACAAATATATCTTATTTTAACTTAATTTTCATAAAATAGTTCCTTTAGTGTGAGAAGAAGTAATCGTACATAACCATAAGGACCTGTTTTAAAGATTTTAAAAGATTATTCATTTACTTTTCTTTTATCTGTACGTACTTTGTTTTAGTTTCAGTTATGTTAATATAAATAGAGTAGGTGATATTCCAATAGTATAATAGAATAATTAAATCAGACCAAAAATGAAGCTTTCAACCGCTTTAAATCCTTTTTTTTCTATTTTTTGTATGTGACTCACTCGCCACAGGTACAGCCAGAAAATCAGTTCTGCAGTAGTTCCCTTACTACTGCAGTTTATGCTGAGGTTGTACGTGACTGGCCACTAGGTTCTTTTTTCTAATAATAATTAGTAATATTTATGTTTTAATCACATTTAACTAATGGTTACCTTTCTTTGTTTTATTTTTGTGGCCAATAAAAATATTTCTTTCTTTCACTTCTCAGAAAGAAGAGAGATTTTTATGGTTTGTATATTTGAGTTAAAATAAACAATTTAATGAATAAATATACAATGAATAGGTTAAACGTCGCGTAGGACGCCCTCCGACCCGATGAACCGACGAAAGGCCTGGATGTGGCTGGATGAGAAAAGCGGAGGACCGGGATATCTGGCGCAGAATGGGGAGATCTATGTCCAGCAGTGGACTGCGATAGGTTGAAAAGAGAGAGTGTGGTTATAGTGCCATTCGAAGTGCGAAATCATCTTTCTTTTCAGTAACTCAGGTTGTTTCAATGCTGGGATATTTTTGATACAAAAGTCTTAAAGAAAAACAACGCCACTTAATAAAAGCGATTAAAAGATTATCTGAAAAGTAATACAACGTATCAACTTACAAAGAATTAATATTTCTTAATCTTCGTTCGTTAAGTTGTCCCTTCCCCCCATTGCGTGACAGTTCCAATAAACGCTGATCAAATAACGGGTGTGTTCCAAAATGTTCCCATCTGTGGAAAGTTAGATGGAAATTTGAACCGTATTTATTATTTCTCGTACATACTTTACCGTATTTATACATAGCATACAATCGACTACCCATGTGGCGTACTTGTTAAGAAGTCCGCATTACACCAAGGGTTCTATTCTGTTAAACGGTTTATCAGTTTTGATTGCTACCCGTAGTAACAGCTCCTTTTTACTACTAATATTAGGGTAGGTGGGCTGCGAAAATTTCGGCGGATATTTATTCATAAAGAAAATATATTTGTTATCCCATTAAATATATAGTATTCGAAGTGATTCATGGTTTGTGCATGAAGTCGACCAATCCGCACTGGGCCCTCGTGGATGACTCCTTAGTGATAGCCTTCTATACACCCTTTACGACTGGGCTCGTGCCCCTCGGTGGAGACGGTTAATGAGACTTAAAACACTGTTTCTGACTCGTTATACCCTCATGGACGTTTCCCTCGGACGCTGGAAGTCCCCACCTTGGAGCTGAGCTACCCCCGTATACGCCCCAGTCGACCACGCGGGACCAATGCGAATTGGCCGACTTCACGCACAACCTTTGAAATTTTTCGTATGCGTGCGCAGATTTCCGCACGGTGTTTTCCTTCACCGTAAGAGCGTCGGATAAACGTACATATAATTTTGAAATTCCGGAAATACATTAATACACCAATGAGCCACGTGTTATATCATATAAAGTAGTACTTTACCTAAATGTTAATTTTAAAATATTTTATATACATAATATACTTTATATAATTAAATCGATGTATCGTAAGGCGATTTACAATCATAAATCTTCAGTCATAAACTCATAAAACTACAATCTCGTCGTCCGCTTAGGTTTCAAACGCTGTATAATAAATTCTAGCTGATAATGGCTGTCTAGACTAGACGCACTTATGCGCAGACATGACAGATAAAAATATCATAGAAACGACACCTGTACTGCTATTAAAGGAATATAGTGGGACTTTATCACGTTTGTGATTTATTCCATTATTTTCTGAAGGTACAAATTTTTCAGGCATATAATGGTATTTATTTTACAAATAATTATGGGAAATGGTTGACTAGTAAATTACTAGGTATGGTTGCAATTCGTGGAGCGAAACTCTTTATGGTAATTTACAAGACTTACAAAAAATACTAATTGAAGCTTAAAAGAACACATTTTTAAAATAAAATACAATGAAATCAAAATTAAATTTAATAAGGAGATCGAATGTTATCGTCACTCATACTTTAAGTAATTCGGGGCTAGATGGAGCTGAAGGGTATAATTTATTTACTATTTACCCTATAATTACCAAACCGTCAGTTATATATAAAAATGTCAAAAACAGTACCAAGTTAAAGCATTTCTTACACTGCACATGGCCGTACAAAGTGCAACAAAATAGCACCATTTCCCCGTTCAAATAGTTTTCTTCGTTGTTAAAAGAACAAATAGCGAACTTCCCGCAAATGAGGCGGGCTTTGTCCACTTGCTCACATAATGAGGGTAATTATTTTTACGGAACCACCGCATCAATTTGTTCGTACTGCACCAGTACTCACACTTTTTCTGCAACGTTTTGCAGTCTTAGTAACATAATTAAGTTCTGTTATGTGCGAGGGAATCCAGTTGTTAATGAACTAATAAATGATATTCGTAATGAGAAGATGGTAATAGATTGCTGTTATCTATTATAATATCTTTATAGGCATCAGTCTTTTCTTTTGACCGGAAAGCGTTAAGACTGGGAACAAACTCTTATGGAAGACTATACTGAAACATTATAATTCCTGACCAGTAATTGTTTTCCTTATCATCATCACAATAGCCTTGTATTTCAACTGGTGAAAGATCTTCTCTAATAACTTCCACGCGAACCTATCCCTAGCAGTCGACATTCATCTGCTATCTGCCACCTTATACAGATCATCGGTCCATCTGGTTGGGGATCAGTTTAGTGACTATTATCGCAGATTAAATATGAATTCAGATTATTACATATTATTACTTTATACACGGCCTTTCCAGGACCCCAACTATCGTTTGTATGACACGTATAAATTGGGATGTTGCAATTGGCTGGATCCTAAAAGAAATCTGCAATGCTCAATGTGTAATTAATTACATCTCAATACCTTAAACTATAATTATGAAAATGAAAAATTAATTTATTAATTTAGGTCTATTAAGAACACTTATGAATGTCAAATGATGCTTCCACTGGTTAGGACTGTCGTTTTCTACTGAGTAGAATCCAGCAAGAAACTCAGTAGTTACTCATTTCAAAATGTTTTGTACAGCATTATATTATTTCTATCGTAAATAATTATTTATTATGATTGTCTACATAAAAAAATCGAAAATCTTATAGATTTGTAATGCTATACGAAATGAGTAGTTTTGACAATTCGAAAAAAGTAGCTTAGATCTGTCAGTCAACAACTCAATGTGTATATCAATTAAATCGTTGTAAGCTCCTATTTGCGTTTGCCTTCAATTTTGCCTTGTCAGCTTGATTTGTGAAGGAAATTCTTTTGAATTGTAAATTGAGTTCTGCTGGGTGCTAATTGGACCGGTCGTCCAGTATGGACACTGGGCATAGTGTTGCATACGTTCGGGATCGATAATTAATATATCGATACTTGTAGGAATAGCGTTTAAGTACCTTTTAAAATACTTAAACTGGTAACTTATAAATTCAATATATCGTAAACTGTGCTAGACATTGGTCTTCCCCATTTTGCACCAGACATGACCAGATTGATCCTCCGCTTTTCTTATACGTAATGCAAAGTGACAATACTTAGGCAAAGATTTTGATACCTTACAATCTTTGTTTGCAATGTTTTAATTTTATACTTAGGCACTTTCAACAATAAGTACTAATTTAATTTAAACAATTCCAAAAACCAAGCAACCAAATAAAATTAGACGGAATGGGTTCTATTATTATACCCAATTTCGTAAGTTCAAATATTTTATATTTAGCTATAAATTGCTCATTTGGATTTACGTATTTAAAACTTTATTAAACTGTGCTTTATAACAGCCCTAGTATTTCTTTTTATCTCATCACCGGTGTCTTTGGAAGACCAACACCAGGTTTTCTTGTATGTAATTCTGACTACGCGATCTACCCTCTCAGTTACAAAAAATATTTCAAATCTTGCAAGTTGTAACTGATTTGAAATGACTTGAACTTGCATACTAACTAAGCGTCTTGAAACAGTTTATCGATGAAACGGCTACATCACTAAATCTACCAGTAGAGCTGTTAGTTAACCCGGTTTAACCAGTCGCCCGGTGATCCGGTGCGGAGTTAACCGGATTTATCCGGTCCGGTTTATGCCAGTTCGCTTTGACACATGATTTAAATTCAGAATAGTTGGCCAGAGCCGATTGATTGACACCTATCGCGATAAGTTACATCTTTTTAATGGACTGCAGCTCAGAGTGGATTGAATTCAGTTGTTGACATGAGATTGTCCTTTTTATATACTATTATCATTTTATAAATGAAAATATACATTCGCTTTTTTTGATATAACGCGATATAATCTGTAAAATTGGATTGATTTATTGCTAGATTAAAAAGATTGATATTACAAGAGTGTCATACGTGAATTTACTACTATTTACTTAACATCACCATTATATTTTTCAATCCAAATGTTAATTTGGTTTTCCGGTACAAATTTAATTTAAATGGTAATTATATAGTAGAATTAATTGTCTAATGGTGCAACTAATTAAAATTCTACCATAAAACAGAAATAATGATTTTACTATTGAGAAACTATAATTACTAATAGGTCAAAATAAGCGGAATTAATTTTTCAATTGTGTTTTAGAACAAAATTAAATAATTATTTTTCAATTCTGATTCGAGCTGTACGGCTGAAATGATAGTGTTTTTTTTACAAAACGCATTTTACACAGGAATATTTTGCAAGTCCGCAAAATAAAACCGATCATATTTTACAAGCATAAATCATTGGTGTCACGGTATTGTGCCAACACCAGTACTGCAGTATGCGATGGCCCATAAAATGAAAATGATTGCGTATTGATTTCGTCAACACCAACAAATGTCACAACATGTTCCAATGTTCGAGCGATGTGTTCCGATTCCCGGTGAATTTTCGAATGGTTTTCGTATTTGGCAATTGTTTTTTCACCGTTTTATGTTTATACTGTCGCACTATTGTTTGTATTGAGAAAGAACGGGACTTTATTAACGGCCCAAAAATAGGAGGCTGCGACATTTACTGTACCACTGTGTTAGGAAATGATGGATGAATCCAATAATTTAATCATTTGATCACGAGGAAACCTGCGCACGCCTGCGAAGAGATTGAAAGGTTGTGCGTGAAGTCGTCCAACCCGCACTGGGCCCGCGTGGACGATGAAGGCCTAACACCCTATACGGGTAGTGAAAGGGCGGAAAATGGTTGTGAAAATAATAAGATAATTTAAATCTTCCGTCGTACCGTCGTTTTCGCCTCTTGATTGTCTCGTCAGTTTTTGTCTAGTCAATTGTCTTAATGTCTTTTTCTTAGTCTGTCAAAGTGTCCATTTGTAGTCGGCCATTTGTAGTAGTTTGTCGTGTCGTGTCAAAGGAGGCTGGACGCTACGACAGGTAGGCTCGTGCCCCTCAGTGGAAACTTTTAATGCGCTGATGATGATGATATCCTACTGATATACTTATATATTAAATATTTTTATTGGCATCAAAATTAAGAAATAAAAAGGATTTGAAAATGATGATTACAAAATGGACATAGATATTGTATGCAATGGATTCATATAGAATAGCGTTATTTTACATTATATAGTCTATCCTATATAAAATGTTTAATTTAATAGGTACCTTTATGGACTGTAAGGTGTATTTATAAGTTTTTTTATAAATCTGGGTCCTACAATTGGAAATAGGCCGGCTTTATCTTATATTTAACAATGCTGGTTGCCAAACATCGAATACACAAAGATATACTGTTCAAAATTATCTACCAGCCAAACCAAATGAGCCTTAAAAGCAGACGCATTAAACTCATATTTCTTTACCAAGCTTGATGTGAGGATTCTCGTAAGCTTAACACTTACAAGGAGCTTATTCAGGAAGTTCTGTAAAGGTTAATGAATACATGTCCCCTTCATTTGGAAGGGAACGGTAACAGTGTTCCCATATGTTACGTTGATACCTGCTCTTTGACATATATACTTATATGTAGATACATGTATTTAGGATTAAAAGTAATGTATATGGAACATAATAATAATATGTTCTTTGAATGTAAGGCTCGATGGAACGATAATGTAGTGATAAGCAATGACATTGGTGCAAGTTCAGCAACTGTATCTTTGGTGGTCATTGGATGGGTGACCTAGCCTAGTCTAGCCTAGGTTTTTCTACAGAACACTAGTATAAGAAAACTCGTACCCTGTAAGAAGGCCTGTGAGCCCTGCAGTGGGTCATGGACTAGTTTATTGATATATTAATTTTCTTTAATGAGAGTATTTTATTACAAGAACAAAAAATCATCTGATCTTATCAATGTTCTTGGTTCTTCTTTGTCTTCTGTTTCAATAAAACATTATTTTGTGTGACAAAAAGTGACTAATAATGGTTTTTGTATTATTTCAGGTACGTAATGCAGAAAATATGGTATGGTCATAGATTTAGAATTAGCGCGCTACGCTTGGTATGGTATTCAAGTACGTAGGAACGTAAAGTTCGCATCGAAAGCTTACATTTGTTTACTTCTGACTATTGAATACTTCTAGGGTTATTGGTTTCCTGTTTATTAAGGGCTGCTGCATTTTTAAGCACTAGCAATGCATTCATGCCATCTGGTATTACAAATGTAAAGCATACGAAACCTATTCTTTTAATTCATGTTTGGTTTGCTCTCGATCACATACTATCCTAGTGGAAGAGACATGCTCTAAGATGAAGCGAGCTTGCCCAGAACAAGCGTTATCACCCGTTTTTTGAAGCCACCGGGTTGTATGTGGCCAATTACATAGACGCAAGCAGATCATTCCATTCATTTGCAGTACGCATGATGAAAATAGACGCGAAACGCTTAGTCATTAACAATCCTCTGTGGGACTCCACGATATTTGAAAGTTTTGCCATAATCACCACGCTTGGCATGTGTATTAGAGATGGCAATGCCTTTAAAGGGTATGGTTTAATGAGACAGCGTTTCTCCATCATATAAGCAGTGTCAAAAACAATAATTCATTAAAATAGGTAATAGACTGCGTTGTCTAGGTAGGTACTACCGTAGTGCCAGATATCGTCCCGTTAAACAGAAGTGTCTTGTACATCTGTATTTCGAGATGAGGGCACTGTGGCTAGTAAAATTGTCGGATATTCGAGACCTAACATCTGTTGTCTCGGAAGTCGGACGCAGTGCGGTATTGATGGAAAATAATAACTGTTTATCAGTTGTTGGTCTCAAATCAATGCCGCTCTGTCATGGTCAAGCGTATCACTTACCTGAACGTCTTGTTCGCTTTGTAACATGAAAATATATGCTTACAGCCAAATTGTACTGTCAACTATATCTTAACCTACGATAGTAGACCGTTTGAGAATGACAGCACCAAGATATAATGTAAGGGACAACTTAACACTTGGCCCTATAAAACGCAGCCTCCCAACCGTCGAACCGGCAACGTCAGAGCCTCTCGAAAGCACTCCCACAAAGATTAATGCCCCCATTACTGCACAGGGGAAATAAATATTTGATATGGAACCCGCAACCCTCACCGTTTGACATATTGCAAAAATATGGACATACTTGTAGAGATTCCGGGAAGGAAAATGTGATGCGAACGAAAATAGTTAAGCGTTTCGCTTTAGCACTCTGAGTATTAAAGGATGATACTGTTTGATTGGTAAAATTGATAATAAACCAAAGGTTTCTGTATGTTATATACTTTTATTAAATAAGGAGTCAACAGGTTATCATTTAAAGTTTCCATCTCCATCATTCGGAAGCTTTTTGCATTCAATGGTTGTCGGAACCTTTTAGAGGTTCTTCTAATGGGTGTCCATCACACGTCACGCTGCGCCAAGGTCTCCATCGATCCGTACAAATAACGTTAAAAACAACAAATCAAATGTTTACCAACCTGGCGAGAGATACTCAACAAAAAATAGCGGCAATCTAGAAAAAACTAAGCTCTCAGACCAGACCAAAATCCACATAATCTACGAGCTTGAATGGCAAGAATCTCGTTATGAAAGCAAGATTTAAGCTAGGACAGCAAATCCATCTCGGACTGAATGTCTTTGCCTTTTTCCTTTTGACGCTGAAGTTAAACTGGGGCTTATGCAATTATTATTATCACGTATTTTATAGATTCACCTTGTTTTTGGTTTTTGTTGTTTATTTTGTGAATTATTTTTTCTTGCCTAACATTTACGTATTATTAGTAACTTCGTCATATTGTATATGTACACGTCAAAGTACTTATTTGACATGAAAGTTTGAAACTAATTGACCCTAAAATTTAAATTCTTCTTGAAAATATACTGATGGCGCGCCATCGTATCCTATATTATTTTGTGACGAACATATTGATTGCTTTCTGTAGCTTCATGATTTCTGTTGATATGTTGTATCTATCTTTTATTTAAAATTATATATTCTTCGCAGTATATTGCGTAAACATGCTTCACTTCCCTTGGATGCAAATATCCTCACTCATCGAAGATCTTCAACACATGTATGTCCATCAATAAAATGCCGAACAGCTTTTGCTAAACGTCAATTTCTAGCCCTCTCTTCCAAATTATATAATAGTATACACAAAATTGCACATATATATCCTCTTAATACATTTGAAGTTAAAAAGAAAACCACCTTGCTTACTGAATGTGTATATCGATACAGAGAATTTGTTAAAATAAAGCACAGCACACGCACACACACACACACACTCACACACACACACATACACACACACAACACACACACACACGCACACGCGCACACACACGCACGCACACACGCGCGCGCGTACCCCAGTATACATACATCACATTTTTGTATTTTTTTTCTATTGTTATTTTAAGAAATTTTGTTCATGATCCTAATTATGCACTTTGTAATCTGTAAAAACTGTGTCACTTTTAGTTTGTTCATAGTGTCGAGAATCACTGACATTGAAATACAGTATTTTTACTAGTTTCGATGTCAGGGTTCACCTTTTGCTGCAACCACTTTGTCCCTACCTAAACTATACCTGAAATGACTTACTATGTATAACCCTGGGTTATGAATAATGATTATTATTTATTATAATTTAATATTAATTTGCATATCTAAACTCATGCTGTGTAGAAATGAATTCTTTGTAACTATATATGGAAGCAGTCGTGGTTTTCACTTATTGTGAGAACTTTATGCCTCCCTTTTCAGAATATTTGAATTGATTTATTAAAAACGGTATTCGGCGTTGAGTAGAAGTCCAGGAAAGTATAACGCAAACGCAAATTGCTAATGAAGCATTTCGATTCAAATGTTCATACTTTTGGAACTTAACAAAGAACAATCTCAAATATCAAAACTGTGTTGCGTGTATCGTAATGCTGGTGCGATTTGATATAGACTTTCACGCTTGTGTTTTGAGTGTATTTTCATTTGGTAACCTCCAAGACGTGATACAAGCTATGAAAATAAGGAGGCTTCGACGATGGTGAAAATTTAAATCAGTTTAGCCGAGTTTCGGATTATGACGGGGTAAAGCCCCCGACCGACGCTTTGGCGCCATCTTCATGCAAATAGCAAGGCTTCGCTTTCCCATGGAAGACGATCATNTTATCCAAATTTAACAGATTAAAAAAAGCAATCTAGAAACTCCGCCTCGCATTGTAATTATTCACTTGATATATTTGTGACACTAATTCAATAAAATGTTGGTTATTTTCATAGAATGTCATACCTAAGAAATTCCAAAAGTACTTATGCAAAATATTTTTTTCGTTTTAACTTCATTTTGTATATAATACCCTTGCGTCTATTCTTCATTTCCTTCACAAGTCCCAGCCCCTTTGATTGACAGGTGCTTGCATAAAAAGATCTCATTTCAAGATCGTCCACCCCCGATCTGGAGAAGCTTTCAAAGAAATTACGAGCAAACATCAAAAGATTATACTTTATAGCAAAATTTTTACATCATACATACTTATATACCATGTGAGGTACGCAGAGTTCACTTCATTGGAAAGAATATACAATAGATCCTGTCTTATATCGTATCCCTTAATCGCAAATAATGTAAAATGTTTCGGACTTGTTATTTATTATTTAATTATACTGATGTCTGTCTCGGTTGTCGGCGCATACAGATATCGGTTTTTACATTTTTCCCTCTCGAACATTCCCATTTTGCGCTAAATTTCGCGGTCCTTCGCAATTCCCTTTCAATAAACAGCGGCTCTATACGAACTTATAGTGCCTTAGAAATTAAAACACACCGCATTCATAATTCGAGCGAAGCGAGTCCAGTCATTTAGTTTTAACACAAAGCCCTATAAGCCGTCACCTGCACTTTTGCAAAGTACGCAGTCCCGAATAAACATGGCCGGGTCGCGCAGGTTATCGCGATCCCGCAGGTGTCTGCAAAAATATACTCTCGCCAGAAAACGTGACTGCGCATACCAGCCAATTCTGAGAGCGGGGCTGCCGCCGATAATTGTATTGTCAAAACGACCTTTTTGATCGGACGGGTTACATTTTGCGGTTATGTCAATTGCATTGTGAAATACGTATTTTTAATTTTGTATGGTAATGTAACATGACGTGAAATATTGCACGTTGAAATTAAGCTGGCGCGTTTTTTAACCCGAATGGCATTATGAAGCATTAAAAGTGACCGTTAACTGGCAGTGACTGATATTTAAGGAACATCTTCTGAATTCATTTCATTTTGTCATATTCTTTTATTGCATATTAGTAAATGTCTGATATGCCTATAAAAGTAGTTGTTTAGTACATATAGTACAAAATCATTGCCTTAAATTGGGCTCGATGGCGCTGTGTGAATATATGGATAGTATTTTTCATTATTGAAGTCGCCT
>PQWD01002130.1:0-13177 GCA_019425675.1 Leucinodes orbonalis | reverse complement strand
CATTTTTGCGTGAGCCTCGCCGCCATAATAGGTGCTTTTTAGTGTTGCCATATAAATATTTTTGCCGATTTGTTTGGATTTTTACTTTTAATTTATTATAAGAGACAATAATTAAGACGTAATCAAAATCAGCTAAAATAATATTAAATTAAATAAAATTACTCTTATTTTCGTAATTGAATTGCAAATGGACCTGAAAAAACAACAACGAAAAAAGTAAGAAAGCGGCATCTGATAAAATTCATCTGAAATGCGTTACATTGAGGGAATGCAATCTCGTTCTCGGGAGGTCTCAGCCATTTTAAACGAGATTGATCTCGGACGAAAAAAAAGGAGATTTTGTGCTTCTAAAGGAGCTACTTAATTAGTAATAAATTAATGGCTTGTGATTTAAATTGAACAAATATTTCATTTGATTGGTATATGTTGTTAATTACTCTGTAATATCTAATGGATCTTCTGAGTACATATAGTTTCATTTAATTGTTAATAATATCTCCGTTTAGTAATCAACTCAATTTAAATATTAAGTTTAATATTTTTTTACTTTTCATTTGATATTAGAATAGAATACTGTTTCTTTTTTTCATTTGTTATTAGATAGATCGTACGTCAAGGTTTACTATTTAGAAGTTTATTAGATAGGTCAAACAATGTTTGATTCATAAATGTTTATTGAAACAAAACGTTTTTTTTTAAATCTTATAATCCTTATTACATTTATTATTTGTTTTCTAATTTATTCAAATACTGTGATTATTTGGAAAAAACCCACCAAACTGCTTATCTCGCGAGACTTGGAGTCCCTAGTTCCATTTATGCGTCTTCGCATTTATGGATTCTTATCCACCAACATAGGGTAAATTAGGGACATGTTTGGAAGAGCCCCACTATAAGATATACAGATAAACAAATCGTTTAAGTGCAATAAACGACATACATTTAAAGTAAAAATATAAGAAACAAACTAACACACAACATTGTTAAACATAAAACATTATTCATATTGTTATAGGTACTTAAACTGCAAACATCACATAAATTTCGTGCTAAAGGCAATAGCTCAGTATAACATACGCTCAAAGAGTGAATCCCTGATTTTCAGCGATTACCAGAGTAACCTAAATATTTAAACAATATTCAATCATATATACCATAACATGCACACAATGGGTTAATGTTTCAAAAGTAGGTAAAATTATAATCAGGGCTGTCTCTCGGTCATGTGGAGCCCATGTGTAAACATTACCCCAGCGCCCCTAGCAACTCATAATGCGAGCGGCGCTCGGTGCCCCTAGGACAGCGGCGCCCGTATGCAACGCACACCCTGCACCTAAAAGAAAAGCGCCCCTGATTAAAATCATACCTATGAACCACCGCGTTGTTTCAGACACAAAAGAAAAGTGTCTGTTGAATTTATGCAACTGAGCGGTTAAATAGTAATTCCAAAATGACAACCTACCTAAAATGTATTTGTTTCTTTATTGTAAATAATATTAAACTTATTTTATTTAAATATTAAAGATATTTTTTTATAATTATCCAATGATCTTAAAAAAGTATAGATTCGTGATATGCTCACAAAACCACCGTAAAAAGTGTTCCGAATGCAGTGACAGCACACATACACATATTTCGAATTTCGAACACATTTATTGTAGTTATCCTTAAATTTAAAGTAGGTCAATGCTTTTCTCAGTACTGGTATCATTCCGTCTGGCGACAGTGGCGCAACGTCTGCGGGGCTTCTTTACATACCTACATCGATTATCCGATTATCCGGACTCATTCATCTCGGCTCTAATTTTCAATTTTAAAAAGTTTCTTTATCGTGTACTCCCCAAGTCCCCAAGTACTTCTCTCATTTGTTGCAGTATAGTGTTTGTTATTGTTTCATTTTCTTAGATAGCGTTCAGCTGAGTTACAGTTATGGTTTGCGTTAACGCTAATGGAACACATCGATTACACTGCTACTTACTGGTAAATCAAATATCCGCGCTTTAAAAATGTAAAATCTCCTTAACTTACGCTAACCAAAAAAAAGCACGGATGAACAAAAGATATTTTTCTAACTTGGTATGAAAATATGTTTATTCTTTCTTGAGGTGACGACATTTCAAAAGGACGTAGGAAAGAGGGCGATGTATTTTGTTGTCAGATAATGCGCCAGCGCACCCTCCGCTGAAACACTAAATTTGCTTTTAATTTAAAACCACACATAAATTTTGTGCAAAAGGACAAACAATAGCGCAGTATAACATACATTCAAAGAGTGAATCACTGATTTTCAGCTATTGTCAAAGTAACCTAAAATTTTAAAACAATATTCAATCATACAACCAAGTAGTCAACCGTCTTAAACTTGTAGAAAAAGTCAGGGAAGCAAAAGCCACATTGTACAAATCACTCCTGAGCCTCAGTTTCAATGAAGCAGAGGATCTTTTAAAATTGTAAAGTATTCCTCACATGCACTCACACTTCACCTACCACAGCGCCACTTTCATGTTTTACTTGCAAGCAAATGTAAAGCTTGCGATAGACATTTTCCTAATTTGTATGTTATTTGGATTTTAATGAACGTAGTGGCAGAACAAACATGTAGATAATTATACTTTTTTTTTGTAACAAGGTATTGACGTCCACAGGACAGGCTCAGCCTAGTGTGGAGGCTTGGTTAAAACTTCACGCCAAATGTAAATGTATCTTTGAGAAATAAATATATTTATTATGTTTTCGAAATCCTTAGATTCACGGGCCAAACAGTGGCCCGGTCTTTGGAAGGCCTGTGTGGGGCCGAAGCCAACGCAAGAGACCCTTTTTCGAATTTTTAATCTTTGTATGTGTTACACATGGCAGATGCATCACATGTGCAGCTAGATGGGCCCCCTAAGGTCGCCTGCAGTGGGGTGACAGGGGGCAACATGGGTATTGCGGCTAGGGGTGTAGAGAGTATTTGTTTTATTAATTTATTCTTAGGATTCCGAATTCAAATAGCAAAAACAGAACCATCGTATTTTGTAATGTTACCTGTCCGTATGTCACACTTTTATCTCCGAAACTATTAGCATATACTATTCAAACTTTGTAAGTATAATTATGTGTCCTGTAACCATATAAGATTTCGACATAAAATTGAAGAAAGTTAATATATTTTAAGGTTCCCCTATACATTAAACTGAAACTCGAACATTTTTTATGCATCATACCCACACGTATCAATGAGTAGGTCTTAAAAATTAATAAAAAAATATGCATTTTTTTCGTTCTTTATAAATACGTCCGCATACCAAATTTCAGCGTCGTACTACAAAATTTGCGGAATGTTCCATACAAAATTCCAACCCCATTTTAGGGAAGTGGGGGTTAAAACGGGAAAAAAGTAGCCTTTATAATATTCTAGTTACTTCTATCAACATACAAGTTTCAAATAAATCTACCTTAAAACTGCAAAAAATCGGATATGATACTTCCTCCCTCAAGGGTTTGGGGTGAATTTTTGAAAAAAAAAATATGACATTTTTTCATTTGTAACAAATAGTCCGCATACCAAATTTCAGCGTCGTACTACAAAAATTGCGGATGTTCCATACAAATTTTAGGGAAGTGGGGGTGAAAGGGGACAAAGAGTAGCCTAAAACTATTCTAAGGTTACCTTCTATCATATACCAAGTTTCAAAAAAATCTACCTTAAACTAAATAAAAAAATGCAATATTTTTCGGTCTTGACAAGTGTCCGCAAGCAAATTTCAGCGTCTACTACAAAAATTGCTGAATGTTCATACAACTTCCACCCCAATTTTAGGGAAGTGGGGGTGAAAACGGGACAAATAGTAGCCTAAAACCTATTCTAGGTTACTTCTATCAACATACCAAGTTTCAATAAAATCCGTTCAGCCGTTTAGGCGTGAAAGCGTAAAAACAACAGACAGACAGAGATACTTTCACATTTATTATATTAGTATGGAATATGGATTATTCGGTTCTTCATCTCGAATAACTTGGATGCAATATTTTAAGGTTCAAGTTTGGGTGAGGTGGCAACGCTCATTATTAATTTTAAATACCTTTATTTTGTACTGTACACATTTTTTTTATTTTT
Source organism: Leucinodes orbonalis (assembly GCA_019425675.1). Taxonomy (NCBI): domain Eukaryota; kingdom Metazoa; phylum Arthropoda; class Insecta; order Lepidoptera; family Crambidae; genus Leucinodes; species Leucinodes orbonalis. The sequence continues at coordinate 9,078 of PQWD01002130.1, read as the reverse complement.
CAATAAGCAATCATCGAAATTATGGCTCCTAGTTTTAATTTGGTGATCCCACAAATGCCTGACAATTACCAAAGCATTTCATTTTGTTGTACATTGCCGCTGTGTTTTTTGGCTGTGGTTTTTGTATACATTTACTTCCAGGGTTCGTTACGAAATAGACGACTACTGTGTTATTTGCATTCATATATTTGCAACTGCAAAAGTAAATAATCAATTTCAGGTGAGATAGTGTTGATGCTAGTTTATTTAGTTGACGATCGTGAGAGATAAGTAACCATCGTAGAGTTAGTTATGAAATGGTTGATCGAAGAATAATTATTTCATGTTTCGTTCTTCGAAAGGCGTTAGGTCCTGGCTACTATTCGGATCCATCTTATGTAGATATCTCATCTTATAAAGGGATGCAGCAGATCACGTGTGTTAATTACCTACATAAACCGGCAACGCTGTTTGCCGCTGCCCTGTAATCTCAGTGACCTCAGCTGTTGCAAATATCCATGGGCGGCGCGAACAATTTCCATCAGGTAAACCGCATGCAAGCTTGTTCTCCCTATTTTATATATAATAAATATATCCTACCAAAACATCCTGAATAAAAGCCAAGCCTCGATGCAGCTGCTTGATTATCTCTAAAAAGTAATGAAATCAAGACAAAGACGTGCCAAGTCTAAGGTTCCTTACTGCGATTACTTTATTATTATGGTTAATGTTGTGTGACTTAACCGTTGAACATTCTTTACATGTTAGTGGTTCAAGCCTAATGACTATTTTTTGACTATTACCTATCTAGTATTACCTACTCATAATATTACATGCATACAACTTACAAGCAAAGCTTACAATTTTTTTTTTTGGAATGACTACTGTTGGCCAGATGTTTACAGTTCACTTCTTAGGTTTGGGGTTGTGGTTGACGATGAGGTTTTGCTCTAAAAGTAAAAATTCGAACAAAAGCGTTGGGACTAGGGTTCATTCTCGGGAACTCTCGGCTTGAGAATTTCTGGGAAATCTAGAAAAGTCGAGAGCTCGAGAAATTATGTAGGTAACTATTCATACAAAATATTATTAGAGAGAAATGAAATCGTATTATTGTGTTGCATTTATTTTCTACCCCAATTTAAGATATTTACGCTTTATAGAAGCTATAATTGTTTTCAAGTTATTTGTTTTTCTAAATAACAAGTCAAAATTGAGGAATCAAAAAAAATATCTTGAAAAATGATATCGAGTTTTCTAATATATATTTTTTAATACACTTTCAAAGTTAAAAAAAGCGTCTCCCCCCTGTAATTTCTAAACTATGGGGTTGAAAAAATCTAAAAATTATATGAGTAATCTAACAACGAAATTTAGTTTGAACAATTTCTGGTGTGTTTTTTTATATACGTCATAAACGGGTTAAATTCTGGGTATAACGTGGTTCCCTTTCTTGGTTACGAAAACACAATAAATAATATTTTGACGCTGCTGTAATTCATATTATACAGCTTTTCATTGGTTTTTAGCTTCCTACCTAGAAAACTGCCAAAAGTCTCTTATAAGATTTACGCGCTCTAATCTTTTAGGGCTCTGGTGAATTTTCCGAAAAAAAAAAATAAGATTTTTTTGTTAGTGGCAAATAGCCCCCTTTTCCTACCATAAGTTTTAGCTTCACAAAAATTGCGGATATAAACTTTCACTCCCATTATAGAAGGGTTAGAATTAAACAAAAAGTAGCCTATGTTCCTCTCCGTCGCTGTAACTATCTTCACTTGCAAAATCACGTATATTTGTCTTCCCATGTTGCCGTGAAAGACGGACAAACAGACACTTTAACTTTAAAATATTAGTATGGAAGTATGAATTTGCTATTTTTAATATATCGCTGAATTTGATGTCGTTTTTGAAACCAAATAATATGAGGTAACTTATGTAAGTGCAAATTTTTCGACAACCCGAAAAATTTGCCTCGAGAATTCTCGAGACCCGAGAAATTGAAAAGCTCGGGAAAAAAACCTAATAAACCCTAGTTGGGACCTAAAACTTACTGTTGATTTCACAGAGGTTTCTTTTAACTTAGCAAATGAAAATCTTATTGGAAAATGATTCGATGTTTGCTGCACTGATGCGCAAATTAAACAGGTGGCGCGAAATACATCCTTATAACATTCAATCTAGCATTCAATACTCGAATACTTAGGAGGTTGACGGACATCGTGTTTGATGTAAGTAGGTACCTACTTATATTCATATTATGTTCATAATATTGATATACTGTGAATATTACCTATGTATATTTTTACAAAAAAGTATTAACCATTGAGCGTCGGTGGCTCAATGGTGTGGACTGTCGCCTTCCTACTGAGGTTCAAATCCCGGCACGTACTAATGTGTTTTTATTTATTATTAGTAATTACATTCTAAACTTACAGCTAACTTAAGCCTAGACGTTTACATGTTAACTTAAAATAAATTGAAAAAAAAAAAAAAAAGAATAAACATTAAAATGTTAAATAAAAGACAGCAATAATAATATACATATTAATATTAAAGATTAGGTACAAGTCATTAAAAAAAAATGATAATTTTTCAGTGATTGAACCGAGGGAATCACAAAATATGTCGGCACCCTGGAACTTATCAAGAAATGCATTGAAAAGGGTGATTGCTCGAGCCGTCGGAGTATTGCAGGCGTGATGTATGCGCAAGCCCCCGGGGGTGCGAATAGTCGCTGCCGGCTCCGACCAACTCCTCGGGTGTAATTTTGTGGTACATATAACCCGTCCTAATGTATCGGGATTATCAATCTTATTACGGAATACTAAGCAGTAAAATAAGACTAAATGTATTTTACGCCTAAATTGTAGAGTTTGAATTTTCGAAAATATATGTACGTTATCCGACGCTTTTACGGTGAAGGAAAACATCGTGAGGAAACCTTCATGGACGCCTGCGAAGAGATTAGAAGGTTGTGTGTGAAGTCGTCCAATCCGCACCGGGTCCGCGTGGACGACTAAGGCCTAATCACCCTATACGGGTAGGCTCGTGCCCCTCGGTGGGGACGTTTAATGAGCTGATCATGATGATGATTAAAGCATCTTTATCAGTTGTTAAGTACCTGTAAATACAAGCTTCACGCTTAACTAAGGGCTTGATAGCGCCGAGTGAATGTAAGTGGATATTTATTTATTACTAGCTGTGTTAGCTCGCTCGCGGTATTAACCTCGGTATAGGATATTCTCCCGCAGTAAAACGTCGCCTATGTCTTTATCTCGGATGTCAGCTAATATTATTTATAAAATCGCTTCGTAAGGCGTGACGCGACGCGCGCCGCCGCAGCGCCGCTCGGAACTTATTTTTCTAAATACAAAGGTTTTTTCGGAAAAAAGTTGTTTTTTTGTTGCATGTTACCGTGTAGGTATATATATCTTCATATAATTTACATATACCCGGTGTAGATAGGTAGGTACTCATGTGTTATAATTGAGATTGACATTTTGATATAAAATACTACATTCCATGATCGAGTTCAATGACCTTAAATGGATTGCCATATATCAAGATCAATCTACATCAATTCCAATCAATTTTGCATTGCATGATTTATTGGACACGTACCTACAATACCTATACCTACCTTATGTAACTGCCTTTATCTTTAATGTAATGATCTTGGTTATAAATGACAGTTCGCAACTCCTTTGGAAATAAGTCAAAATGAGACCTTACAAGGCTTTTTCAAGTAAGGTTAAAATGTTTAATCCAATAACAAGTTTTAAATAAATAGGAAACAGTTATGTTATGGCTGCCGTTGTTGTACGATGTATACATTTTAAAAATTTAGCTTATCACCAATTCCAAACGAATTAATTTTACTAAATGGTGGATAAAGTTGGTGGCTCCCTCATCAGCTTAGGAACATTTTGGGGATTTTTCAATCCAAGATTGTAAGTAGCCTACTTACAATCTTGGAATTACCACTTACATTCCCTTAGGCATTTATAGGTATGCGTTCGTAAAAAAAAGCGTATCTACGAGTATGTACTGCTATTTCCTATCGTTTATTGTCGTTAATAAGGCATTGGGCTAAGTGCAATACATAAATGCCTAACTCTTTTTTTTCATTTCACATATGTAATTTACGTGATTTAAGTATTGAAAGTTTTTCTACGCCAAATCTGTCGCCCATTATTTTATTTTTCGATATCTACGATTGAATACTCCATAAAATAAATAATTTGTCGTGAATCTAGTCGGCATGGGTTGCCGATAAAAAAAAAACCTTTAACATTTTGTCGTGCACAATCAACAGCGTATTGGCTTAACCCATAGATAATGAAGGTACGCAGGTACGGTAAGCCCTTCAAGAAAATATCCCTGTAAGCACAACTTTCATAGTTTTTGTTACCATTGATTCCTTTTAAATTACGATGACTACGTGTAGTGTATGTATTTTAATAGTGTAAATGTTTTCTTCGTATGTACATAGTACACTTATTTTATCTATATAGGAAGATAGACACAGCTTGGATCATATATAACGACTTGTATTGATATTGAACTGTTACTAAATTAGGAAAAAGAATCTAAGTAGTAATTTGAGATGTAGACTATTTTAGATTCATTTATTAAAAATAAAAGCTGATAAATAAATAACCCGGCTTCCATCATTTGGGCAAAGTTTTTTTCAACACATCCTGTGTTAAGAAGAGATGTAGTATATGTAAATTAGTATGCGTCCCAAATTCAGAGTGCAATGCAACCCATATGGATTGCATGGTGAATTTGGGATCGTAAAGATTGACACTACTATTCAGAATTTCAGAAATTTAGCTAGTAGCTGGGACTTCGGTTTAGTGTGCTTTTCGCGTATGGATAGACTCTATTATAACCCACATCCGATGATAATCTAATTAGATGTTGTATGCCCTACGAGCTTGCAACCTATCGCGCTACCTATTACGCCATACGAGTATATTTTTCAAACCTTTCAACTCGTAGCTAAAAAATTTACGAATTTATATACGAAATGAACACCTTTTAAAAATTGTCTCGAAAAATAAACATTCAGCTATGCGATTAGTCGTCTGGTGAAAGTTTGTCTTTTGGTCTTTATTATATTTTCGATATACGAATATTGAAATAGTCTAAGGACATCCATGTTAAAGTTACGACACCTGGCGTCTTATTTATAATAACATACTCTCTACTCTTTGCGGTATCTGTGGGAACATTTTCTTTGCTCCTGTAAATGACCGTGAACCTATAAATATTTCAGTGAATGTTGAATACCGCTCATTGTGAACAGGTTTTATGAAATGAGGCACGAACTTTGATATTGTGACGTATTAAGGTATCCGTAATACAGACTCACATGCCAGTCGCGGTAGAAGTGGGTTACTTTGACTCTGGTGAGAAACTTTGTCCCAAATTTTGTTTAATTGACGGTAATTGTAACATCATTAACAAAGCTCGTTTGAAATGCATCTGGTTAGGGTACCTTAATCAAACTTATTGTGATATGTTAGTAGATATGTAGTGATTCTCAGGCACTTGATCACATCAGTGATCTTCCATATTCCATTAAATCAGCAGTTTCTACTTTTTACCAGGTGGCTTTTTATGTGCCGTTAAGCGTTTACCAGCAGCACAAAATACATCAATAAATAAATAAATTGTTTAGATTTAATCTGGAGATTTAACATGGCTTACGGAATAATGATATAAGTTTTTCAAAGCACTACTTATAGTGATAAAAAACGTACATTTGACACTTTTATGAAACTAAATGTTTAAAACTTTTCAATTAACTAATGACGATTTATACAAAGCAATGCTCTATAATGGAGAGCTTTTTGGTAATGCTATGTAATCATCATTACAGCCTATAATGTTCACTGCTGAACGAAGGCCTCTTCTAATGATTTCCACGCGGACTGATCCCTTACAGTTGACATTCATCTGCTTCCTGCCACCTTAACCAGGTCATCATTCCATCTGGTTTGGGGTCGGTCACATATTTATTGATGTGAGAATATGTTGAAGTCTCTACATGAGATCTGATATATGCAAGCGCAAGCCTTATGTGGTCTTCGTGGCAAATGTTTTTGGTGAGTTTAAGTTTAAAAATCCATATCGACTCGAAGAATAAACAATATGAAAGTGTACAAGAACCTAATACTTGTGTATGAAAAAGAGCCCGATACATAGGTAAACAGCATCTTTAATATTTCGCGCCTTTAGTGTGTGGATATTATACACAGATTTGAGATAAGCATGCATGTTCTGTGTCTTTACCTTGTCACAAAATCGCAGTCATTCTTCAATCAGACAGTTTAATGTCTTAAAAATAAGTGCGTAGATTAACGCTAAGATGCACTTTAAAATGAGCTTCGGAGTTTTCCGGATAGATTCTCGTTATTCAACGACATTTGTCTCTTTTGAAACATGGATCTGGACAACGCAGTAAAATTTCAATGGTACATCAATATTGAACGATATATTCATGGTTCCTAGGTATATTGCGAATATGGTCGGAATTGAGGTAAAGAGGTAAGAAGGGGCCATGAATTTAAGCTTTCATCACAGCATATTATATTATATTATTGAACCACCAAAGTATCATTCTAAAACACATTTATTCAGGTACCAGTAACATACGAAGTTTCATTGTAAAAGTTATAGTAAGATTCAGAATGATGTTCGATAACTTAAAATTGTTCTTTAATTTAATTTGTATTACCTTATAAGAGTATGAATTTAAATATATGCACATTCAACAACAACCATGTCTCGTGTCATTTGAATGTTAATTAACGAAAATTGTTGAATTATTTTCATTATTTTGCCCGTTTGCTACTAGACAAATAAGTATTCACATAATATTTTTGTCAAAAATTGTATATTTATAAGCAGGTATCAAATTGCTACATCGGCGATGACATAAATCATTTACAAACTGAACATTATATTAGCATCGCATTATGCATTTTAAGATAATATTATATCCATATTACGAGTACACCATCGTGTAGATGTTTTTGCGTTGTTAAATTCGAATATTTTTTATTTTAAGACAGGTTTTCACTAGCATTTTGAGAAGGCGTCGATGTTTTACAATTTTGTACTCAGTCGGATTGGATGCAGCTTTGATTTATGGAGGCACGGCATACTTTATATTTTCGAGGTATACGGTTCCTTTCTGGTTTAGAACACAAAATAGGTATTACTAATGTACTACGAGATATAGACAATATGAGTATAAGATCTTTTCGAACAATACTAGTATTAGGTAGGTACTTATTTTGGAGAGTCTCACACAGATATCGATCCTCTATTTTAGGGACTTGGAAACATCATTTAAAAAAACTTTTTTTTCGTAGGTTACAACGAATGTTTGTTTGAACTTGGAAATGTCTTATATAAACTTTACTCACTCTTTTAAAATGCGGCACATTTTTGTATCAGGGACAAATATTCTACATACCAATACATATTTAGTTTTCTACCGTGAAAATTCATAATACTTCATACAAAGATTCTTCCCATTTTAAGTAAAAGGGGATATAACGGTAAAATTGCGAATGTTACTCTCCATCCCTCCAACTATCTCCCATAATAATAACTTTATCACGTCAATCTGTCGGACGGTTTTGACGTGAAAGTCAGACAAATAACAGACACCACACTTTTACATTATAATATTAGAATGAATTCAAATGCACCAAGAAACATCATCATAACTCTAGAAATATTTCTAGATTTATGATATTTTTTTCTATTTAGAAAACGGTGCAACTTCTGGCGTCCAACACTCAAAATTCAACCTTTTGTAACTATTACGTCTTAAATGTGGCTATAACCCGATTAGATGTTAGTGTCACATCATCAGCTCATTAACGTCCCACCGAGGGGAGCCTACCCGTATAGGCTGATTAGGCCTTAGTCGTCCACGCGGCCCAGTGCGGATTGGACGACTTCACACACAACCTTCGAATCTCTTCGCAGGCGTGCATGAAGGTTTCTCACGATGTTTTCCTTCACCGTAAGAGCGTCGGATAACGTACATATATTTTCGAAAATACATTGGTACGTGTCGGGATTTGAACCTCAGCCCTCCGGTAGGAAGGCGACCGTCCACCACTGAGCCACCGACGCTCTTAGTGTCACGCCAGTAGGTAATTCCAATGCCTGCCTTAGGTATTCGTCTACATAAATAATCAGTAGGCTTATATAAAACTACATAGAATACATTTTTGCATTTCTGTTCTAAGCATCTGAGTGGTCTTATTATTACAGGTTCTGTCAATGTGCCAACAGTAATTGCTACCATATATCGAATATAGTTATTGTAACGCTGAGTACATCTCAAGGGCGAAATTATTTAACCTGCAAAAGGCACTTTTAGTTTCATCATCATAAGGTGTCAACTATGAAACACAAGCGAGAACATGGGTACGATAACCTGAGAGCTTATTTTACTGTGTGCCAGGTAATGGAAATGAATGTATAACTGTGTCGTAATTGCTCTACTGTTAATTTTGTTATGTAGATTTTATTGCTTTTTATGCATATTTTTTTACCGAAATAACATATTGTTTCGCGCGTTACTCGAGCGCGCCAGCAAAGCAGAAAAGTCTTATATAAATTTTTACTCCTATTTTAACAGGTTAAATATCTCATGGACAAAGTGAAGGTAAGATTCCGTGTCTTGCTGCCAGTCCAAGTTGTTAAAGGGGGATCAACAATAATCATAAATCATAATGTATCGTGTGGTGACGGCTGAGTAGAATCCAATTCACCACTCTTACTCTTCTGCAGACCATAGTAGGTCTATTACACCCATAGGTATAAGCGTAGCGTGCTCATTCTAAATCTATGATTACACTTACTTGTTATGGGTACAGGTTTTTCCAAGCCATGTGTCAACAATAAGATGAAGAAGCAAAATGTACCACTAGTAACTTTATTGAAAAATCTTTTGTAAAAGTTGTTTTTATTAAAACTTGGTTGTAGCGAAAGCTGCTTCGCCGACTCTTCTTTTGAATTATCTTGTTTTGATTTCACGAATGATTTTTTTTTATTATAAACTTTGATGAC
>PQWD01002129.1:40967-60022 GCA_019425675.1 Leucinodes orbonalis | reverse complement strand
GGCCATTAAAGGGAATACGCCCTTTTTTAAGGTCGCCAGGTCGTATCGCTCAAGAAATATCTCCGCCAGCAATTGATTCCACAATTTCGTCACACATTGGAAATGCACTTGGATATGGCAAACTATAATGAAAACTTTTTTAGGGTTCATAATTCTTACCCATTAAAGTTGTGACATATTTTTTTGTTTAGAGTTAAGTAGGTACTCATTTTCTATTCACTAGATGGTCAAAGATTCGCCGGGGTAAACTGTCCCCAGTCCACACAATATATTTTTTTAACTTTACCTTAAATTAAAACACGCATTCAGTCTTAAATTAAAACACGTTTTAAAATATTTCTTGTATTATATAATGAGGCCGTTTATGATTAATGCTAGTTGGTAAATCCGAAAACCTTGCTTCATTAAGTCAATACGAAACAAACGTAGGAGGGTATTAAATTCTATAATTATATATTTTTTGTATTTTCTATAAATGTTCATTCTTGCCAAGGCGCGTGGTAAGATATGTTATTATTTTATGCGTTAAATAGATCGTAAGACTAATACGCAGCACACTGGATCTATTTTAGACAGTGCGTATTTCAAAATAGAATACCCGGCGCATTTTCGTTTGCATGTTTATATCACCACAATTCAAGTACTGGAAACTGCTTCCCATCAAAAAAAATAAATATTTATTTTAAATTCGATCTTGGTACCTATATATTATATTACCATCGGGAGGCAAGCGTTAAATAAAAATATGATGCCAAAAATATGGGGGCCGTGTTACAACAATGAACTAGATGAAGGAAGGATATGTACCTTCAAGACAAAAATATACCCTTAGCCATGAGCAAATAACAGCACATTTACTTTAGTTGTAATAAAAAAGAAAATAAATCAATTTATTTTAATAAAAATGCTTTTATTGAATCACTGAAGTTGGGACACATTATATTTTTCTTAATTATGAAAATTGTCCGCGCGGAAATAATTAGGCGGGGCCTTCGTTCAGTAGTGGACGTTTTAGGCTGTAAATGATGATGATGATGATGCATAATAAACAATAAATCACAAAGTCCGTACTCCAGCTGCTGCTATAAAAAATGTTGTAGACTACTAAAAGTTTGTTCGTTTCGTTTTTCTTTAAAAAAGAATGGGACCAAAGCGTATTTCAAAAAAAACAGCTTTATATCAATTTAAAATAGGCTCTCCATGCCAGTCGAAATAATTTATATTATATTTATTTAACTATTTTGAACTTTATTTACGCGTTTGGTTGAACCTATAATTATATGTTTTTAAAGAAAGTCTATCAAAAGACTCACTTTAAACCCGAGTCGTGCTGTCATTGTGATACTCTGGAATGACTGACTAGGGACAATATATAAATTTAAAAAATATAATATTAGTCTATGCCATCCTGAAATTTATAACTTTCCAACAGTAAAATATTTTTTCAAATTGATTCAGTAGTTGGGGCCCGTTCATACTCGTACATACAAATCTATCCTTTCTATAATAATTGTTAAGTTTTCAATGTTTCTTATTTGGTTTCTGCTGTTTCCATTCATCAATGTTATCTCAATAATTGTTTGTATGGCGACGAGTAGTCTGGGATCCCACGGCGCATGTCTTGCAAGGCTTGAATAGATGACGTCACTGGCTGCGTGACGACACTCCCCACGCACCCCGAGGCCAAGGTCCTTATGTACCGACCTCTGTTACACTTGACATTGTATAGAGGCACTTCAATTTAATTTAACCGTAAGGTGAAGGTGAATTGAAAAAGTTTACTTCGACCATTCAGCAGGTATCGAACAATACAAACGTCAAATATATACGCTCCATTTTGAAATGTACCGTGGCGTGCTGCGTGCGCTAGACCGTACAGTCACGAAAGTGTTTCGAATGCATTTTACAGCTATGATTTTACGGAAACCCTTAAAAAGTTCTTTATTTATTAATTTATTAAATTTTATATGTTATGCAAAAAAATTAGAATAATTTGTCATTACCAAATAAACGTTGCAAATGCATAACAATAGATTACATGTGAAATGTCATTAAATTAAAACCGTTTAGTGACCTCTTGACAATTATAACAGAAAGTAGTTATAAATGGAAACAGATGAAACAGATAATATGAGTACTTAGATAAAGGTCCAATGGCCCGCCTTTCATAGGCAACACAACAACCACCGAAATTCTGACGGAATCCAGTGTAGGAATGACATCATAATAATAATTAGTTATTTTAACTATACTTTCTTTTGCAATAACAGGTTACGTATTTGAAGTTATTTATTGGATCCCTTATAATAGATATAACTACTATATTGCTATTTTAACTAACATCAAATTATGTTGATGTATGTTTTCGCATAGGTTAGTCACGTGAATCAACGACTACGGTAAATTAGTGGTTGCTTTCGTTAGATTACGCTACATTGCCCCGATAAAAGTTCCGTTATAAAAATTATAGATAAGCAGCTGACTAAATCCTTATCATAATAACATTACGTTTGTGTGACTAACATATCGAGGTGTATCGTGTTTTAGTAGTGTCTTTGAATTTTATTAACAGGGAAAATACCTACAACTATGTAATTACTTTGATTAGATAAAATAAAAAAAGGTTTTTTGTGGTTATGCTATGAGAGAAAAAGATTTTCAACGAAAATTCTTAATGTTATGTTTTTCATTATTTGCAATCTCCCTGTAGCCACGGGGAAGGCCGTCTGTGTTCAGTGTCTTGAAGTTAGACATAGCCTGGCTTAGTTGGATTAGTTATTAATACATAAAGCATCAAAACGCCAAATATAAATGCAAAAACATCATGTATGATGTTTTTGCATTTATATTTCAAAATCAATCAGAAATAGACTGAAGCGAATCGATCAGAAATAGACTGAAGCTTTTTCTAAAGGACGTTTTCGTGATGCCTTTTTCTTTATTGGCTTGACTTTATACTCATATGTCCCCTGGATGGGGCACAGGCCATCCTCAATGCTCTGCCATCCCGCTCGGTCTTGATCTTTATTTTTCCAAATCCTTCCAAGAGTCAAATATTTTTTGTAGAATTTATGTGTTAGTATGCAAAAAATCACTAGTGATTTAAGCTATTAAGTATTAAGTAGCAGCATCAACGCCTTGTTTTCCAAGCGCGCAAGGAACCGACTTGGCGGGATACGCTCGCCTCGACCTTGAAGTTGATTTATCGGGAGATGGGGAACGCAATGCGGCATTCTCGGAGGCAACCTTGAAACCTTACGATAACATCATCAATTTTCATCCAACCGTTCGTCTCTTAACTTGCTTTGTACGAATTTGGCGAGCCATCACACATAATATCTCGGCAGTTTCTAAAGAAAAATCTCAAGCAGGGTTTTATCGGAGATAAAATTAAAAAGCGGGGGCGGTTGTAGGGTAGCTGTGTGGGCAGCAAGGTTGTTCGGGCGTCATGTGGGCGGCTCCGTCTAGGGTCACAATTCAAAGCTGCGGTATGGCCGTAAAAGCAAAATGAAAATTTTGCTTAAATTTGTAAACCTAATTTTGCCATTTTAAGTGTAAGCTAAACTATGATCGCAGTGTTAGTGGATCTCGACAATATTTCTTTTTGCAGAATGACTTTATTAGGTATCTTAATTTGATAGGACTCTGTTTCTCGGGCACCCATCTAATGAACGACTTTTGCGATAGATGCTTAAATGGCACGGTTGTGCCCACAGATTTCCCAAGGATGTCTGTGGTTGTGCCGAGTAACCGAACAGCGTAAATAAACTCTCACATTTATTTTAATATAACCGTGTAAATAGTGAATATAGCCTGTTTAGCGTTACGTAATGTAGGTACAAATTGGGGCGTTGACTAGGTTCGAGCGTCGCGTACCGCGGCTGCCCTAGTGGCGCACGTCGATAAAATATTCAGTCTTCATTCATCGCGTACAGCTGTTCTCTTTACCTATGGCAGCTGTTTACTTCTGTCTATCTAGCGTACAATCTTATATGTCCATGCAAGTTTAATGCTTAAAATTGGAGTGGCTAGGTCTTCGTTAAAAAGAAAATAACAAATAATTCTTAATTAAGAAATAAAACATTATTACCGATGATCGCGTATAAGTTCGTCTAGTCATCACTGTTATCCATTCAGGCAGGGAGCCATTTGTGCTCGCGACTTTTCCGGTGAAGTTGTGAAAGCCATCTGCCACCATAAGCAAGAGTACAAAATGCGTTTTTTCTTGATCTGCTTCATCAGGATCGTTAGTGTATATTAGGTAACAGTACATGGTGGGGTGCTTGCACAATTAAATTATAAAACTAAAAATGTTCTAAAAATTAAAACATTCATATCTTTATAAGTTATTGTTCATAAAAAAAACAATAAACTTTACTATAATTACATTGTAATCAATGTTTCGAGTTATACTGTACTCGTATTTACCTAAATAGATAAATCTGTCTGCTTTGTATTGTTTACTTTCATATCAAATGAGCGTCTGATTTAGCAAAGTGCGGCAGTGAAACCTTTCAGGTGATGATTGAAAATAAACAAAGTGGCGCTATTTTGTGACGGTGCGAATATTTTTGTAGCAATTCTATGAATTTTGTGACTAAAAGATGTTTCCGGGGAATGAGGCAGTAACAAAACATTTGAAACAATACTTTTTGAACTGGCTTTTCAAGTGAACAATGTCAGTCGATTTCAATTTCATGATATATACTTATTATACTGCGGGATCTCATTATTTCCCTTTAACACGGGTATATCTTGGAACGAGCCACGTCAACATACTTTAATTAACTCAAAGGGAGAATCTTGGCTCATCGCCATTTATTAAAGCATATTGGAGTAATGTAGCATATGTAAATTTATTATGTAGAAATCGCTCACTACTTATACTGTTTGATCTCTTATAGGTATAAGTAAGTTATATTGTAATTTAACGTTAATAACAAGGATTTGATTTAACCGCCTGGAAACCAAAGTAAAAAAATATATAGGCATAGTAATTTTTTGGATATAGGTAAACGTCACTGGCGGTTAACATTTTGAAAGCCAATGGCACCTTACAGCGTCACAAACAATAGATATTCTATTGATTGTAGATATGGCCTTATAGCGTTAAAGAGTTACATTTATATCTACTTTCTTTTTCGCTCTCTTCTATCTATCGCAGTCCACTGCTGGACATAGATCTCCCCCATTATGCGCCTGATATCCCGGTCCTCCAATTCCCTCATCCAGACTCCACGAAAGTCGTCGGTCTATTGGGCCGGAGGACGCCATCTTCACTCCAGAACTCGTCTACTCCAATGGACATCGGTTCTGCGACGACTTTCTTACTACCTTTTTTATGGTATATTAAATTAAAATTGCAATATTAAACCTGTCACAACCTGTAACAATTTTAGTGCCAGGATAAATTTAATAAAGAATTAGTTTATAACCGCTCTATATATCAGTAAGCTCATGTGCGGGAAGTTACTGTGACATCATCACGATAAAAAGTTAAATATGTTTTTTCTGATAAGCTCAAGGTTATTTGATTGTCCAAATCAATATAATTTCATTTTAATTTTGTTTATGAATAAAATTGAAGCATGACTAACGGTGTAATGACTTTAAGACTGGGAGCTTTTGGATGTAGTGGTGCAAAATGCTCTATCGCAGTCCACTGCTGTATATGTAGGTCTTCCCCATTTTGAAAAAGTGTTTCATATTAAGATTCTGTGATTCGTTTTCCAATTCAAAAACTGAAATATTTTGCTGAAATAATTTTCAGACACTTTTAATAAAGCAAATATAATAATAAATATAAACAGTACACAACCTTGTCTCAATGTACATTTTAATCTTGTTAATAAAATAATTTACTTTATACCTATATCGTTGAAGTTTTCATTAGATGAATTACTCAAATTACTGAAATGTAAATGAATATTTTTTCAATTATTTTGCTAATTGTTACTAAAACTATGAACATTTCTATGTTTAGCTAGAAACTATAACTTACCTTTTTAATAGCAAAACCCTGGCTGGTATAAACAATATTCTAAACAGTATCGATACAAAAAGGTTCTCAGTGTAACTGACTATGATAAGTGGAAGAGTGCCCAATTACAATTTTACTGTAGTTATAGTGGAGATTCAGGTAACAGTGTTAATATTTTTATTAGTTTCATGTTTAATTAAGAGAAAAATTGTCGGAGTAATCTGCCCCATTTCGTTATCGTCTACAATTATTTTGTAGGCAAAGTTCTTAATCTGGCTAAAGCCAATAAAGTTTATTGTGAAATAGTGGCTAACTTGCGCCCTGAACGATTTATTGTACTACAAATATTGGATTGTTGCAAAACTGTATTAGTGTGTAAACATGTGGAAGATATAATAATATACGGTTTCTGTTACGTAAGACAATATTGTAAAACATATTAATAAATACAAATAAAAGCTCTATATCGGAATAATTTTTATAGATGCACGTAAAATAAATTCTGAAAAGCATATTTTTTAAATAATGTAGCAGCCTAGGCGAATAGATTTTATAACTCCAATGAGAACGTTCTGTTTATCTGACGAAAAATGTTAAAATTTCTAGAACAATTCAGTTTTAAGCCGGATTGAGACGAACAAATCTAGATCTAATTCACCCAATCACCAACAAATCTAAGATCTCCACTACTGCTAGCCACATATGAGTGAACTCATTCACCTTTTATACTGCTGCTTTGTATTGTATCGCATAGAACAATAGTATTGCTACGGGTTCTGATTATTCTAATGTGAAACGACCAGAACACTCTTCTTTAGATTGTGAAAAGATTTTAATATCAGTATTAAACATTTCCCAGGAATAATCACGTAACTGCACTACCAGACCACTGTCACAGTAATCAATATTACTAAGTTATCTCGAAGTTGCATTCCATATCAGTGTTGATAACGTGAAAATTTTTTCATTACTTCAATTTGGGATTTAAACTTTAGCATATACGTATTGTCAATCAATAGGCAATGTGGTTGGCATTGTTATTTGCAGTGTTAGCACAATGAAGCGCACATACGGTTATCTTATCTGTTAAGTAAGGCACCAAGTTGTGTGCAGTACATAGTGTAAGAGCATCGTTGTTGAAACGTATACGATGTTGGTCACAGGTCCGCGACGCACGTCTTTGCCGGCCATTCTCCACTCTGACGGCTCTGCTGCTTCCGTCAGTGCTACGATTGTTAGACGCCTTGACGAGGTAAGATTGCTTACGTTAGTAGTAATTGTAATAAATTTAGTATTGTTTGCAACGCAGAACTAACTGCACTTATTTAATTTGCTACAATAAGCCTGTAACTAGCATAAATATCCTGAAACAAATTTCTTATTAAATTTGGCCATTATTTATATTGCTCCATTTTGGGGACGGAATTTTCGCTGTTGGCCTTGGCTAAGTCAGTTTCCCGGCGGCTTCACGAGAGCAAGTAGCTATCGCAGATAACTAACAGTCTAAGTTCCTCTTGCATAATGACAAAGAATAGGGCTAATATGATATGCTGAAGTTATTCATATTGTTATCGTTGTATTACTATTTATCGGCTTATATTTGTTGTTGCAAATACAACACTAAAAGTACAAACTGATTAATAAATTTATTATATATGAGTGTTTTAATAGTTCAACTTTGAAGACAATATGATAAAGTGTTTTACGATTAGATACGAATCTATTTTTAAGTTAGGACAATAGTACTGTTGGTGATGTATATATCAAACTAATAATAATTATCTTTTAGTTTGATATCATAATTTGAAAGCAATCAAGAATATTTTACTGTTTACTTCCATATATTCGAAAACGCAATTTTTCCCTATAATTTTGGGCGTACGCATAAAATCTTTTGTTTGTTATACATATTTATCACTGTACGTTTTGGCTGTTTCGAGAATTCGTTTGATCATTCACAGCAGTACTATTGTTGTGTTGTGATATTTCTGGCCTATTATATGCGAGGATTGCTTTGTCCGATTGCACGTCACTGTCCATATTGGATGAGTTAATCGATATCGTTCTAAATAGTTCTATTGTCTGTATTAGGCCAATTGAATATGGCTTTGAATGGTTTTCGAGTTTACATTAATGGGTTTAATATTGTAGCATGGCTTGTTAATGGAAACTGAAAATCTCAACATTAACTCAGGAGCCCTGGTACCTATGTTCTTAGAAAATTTGTAAATAATAAGTTTATTTCAGAAGATTTGGTTATTTCAGCAATAAATTTCGTATTGTTATATCATCATAATCATTTCGGCTATTCGGCTATTGGGTCATATTAATGTCCACTGCTAAACAAAAGTCTCCTCTAATTAAACCATTATTTAGTTTACAGTTTTCTTCATTAGGTTAAGCTTAAGATTTAACAACATGAACACAACAGTTTATGCTATATGGAAATCTGGGGTTGTTTTTATTCTATAGTTAAAATTTTACGTCACAAATTGATAAACGTATAAAGCTGGGCTCTAGCTAAAGTTCGCACGCGCCCGTTTGCTTTGCCTGTCTGGTATGAACCGGTTATGCTCGTATAATGTGCAAACAGTTTTTGTCTGCCGTCTGTATTTCTTTTGACTCTTTGTATCTCATTGGTTTCTCTTCATTACACAAATGAGACTGCTTTATCGTTATTGTGTTCTTGTGTTTTAGAGATTCTGTTGCTTTGCTCATATTTTATGTAATTTATTTTAGCGTTTTGTTGAAAATTACGAAATATGTTCGTTTTTGGAATATGCAAGACAAGATCTGATCAGCATGTTCAAATTGGTAGTTAAGTTAGCAAAGTTATGATAGGGCAGTGTTGGGACAGGTAGGGTTAGACGGGGCTCGCGACCGAGACAATGGTGCCCCGGGCGGCGCGGGTGTGTGTGCCCGCCGCCCGCACGGCTCACAATGAACCGCTGCGCAACATTGATTCGAGGTTCGTGCGCGATCGTCTCAGTCACCAGTGCGCAACGCCACGAGATACAAGTGTTCAGCGCTTACTAGCGCTGCTTTTATTTTTGCGTTAATTTTTTTTTGTGCAGCATTGAGCTTCGACAAAGAAAACCAGTTTTTTAAATTGCTCTCTTAAATTATTCTGTGAACTATAATAAGTACATTGTTATTATAATACAGTCACGATACATCGTTTGGGTCTCTACCTACTTCGGTTCCTGTGTATTGAGTAATATTCTGTGTCAGTTGTAGTGTTGTGCTTGTGATAGAAACAGACGATTTCATCGCGAACGTGTTCCAATTTGGGATTTCACCACGAGCGGGCTCAAGGAAGTTTATAGTCAAGTGAGTTGGGACTTTACATATTATATTCTTACTCTAACTTTTCGTTGTTGACTCTCACTAATTTATTCATCACTAATCTTATTATTTTTATTTATTTAGAATGTTCTGTATAGGGAAACATAATTTTCAAAGTATAAGAATATTTTCTTAGATTTTCTTATAAGGTTTTTAGGAATCAAGTGTGTAATAAATAATGTGCTGTGGTGTGGGTGCGCAGGAGGTGGTTGCAGTGGCGCGTTGTACCACGTCACCGAGTCGCTCTCGAAGCACTCTTATCTCGGGTCGACCTCCACTCCGCCGTAACTGCCGAATCAATTTGATGGTCTAATCATTCGTTACACTTACACGTGTATTCGGCCGCTGCGGCGTCGTTGATTATATTTTTATCGTACCAAAAACATACCTACGCTTTACGATCAGATCCGTATCGTCGAAGAGGTTGTTGAATGTATGCTAAACAAAACTCAATCCGGATATGCTAATGATGACGATACGCGGCGACATCGCACCAAGATACCTAATTTACCGTCAGTTTTGCCTTCATGTACGCATTGAAGTTTTCCCTAAACCATAATGGAAACACTTCCTGAGTGAATAAATAGCCTTATTTATATGCAGAAGGATAACATCAGTTTAACTTTAGGCTACGATAATAATACTCTTGAAATAGAATTACATTAAAACTGTACTTTACGAGTATGTTCAAATGCGCGCGGGCCTTAACACATGAACCTTGGGTACGTTTTTAGTTAAGGCCATTCTACCAATATTATTGTTAAGTTCACTTACATTTTGTAAACCTTTCCTAATTTATTTTCAGTACTACTAGTACTTAATGTTTCGCCATTTCAGTGAAACGCAGTTTCCAGCTTGTTTTTCTCTTTGTGGATTCTTCATGTAAATATGTGTTCATTCATACTCGTAGCTTTAAAAGTAATGTTTAACTAGACTGTGACGTATAGAGTCCAACCTACTTTCAATTTTATTTCACTGTAGTACAGTCGAAAACCAATGAATTTTTTTGAAATACAATGACTGGTTTAAGGTTAAGAAGCTAACACAGTTCTATGCACATTTGGAATGGTTTCCGAAGGTTGATGCTTACGTAAAATTTGTTTGTTTACCACTTGTATCAACAAATCATTCGAGCCTGCCCATCACAGTCTTGTCAACGCATTGAATAGCCATTTGTCATCTTATTTTCACTTGTTGACTTGATTTTGCTGTCGGCTGCTTATGAACTGGTTATACATATTTGAAACAAAGTAGGCATCCGTCGCTACGTAGAACTCACGTCATATGCTATAGTCAAATAATTTAAGTAGATGTTTTAATTCAAATATTATGTTTAAGTTATTTTTCCGATTGTTTTATCTTAAGTTTTAGGTATGTATTGAATACGACACTTGTTTACCCGTCGTGGATCTGAAACACAGATGTGAGATAGGACTTTGGAGTTATTTGTATTCAAGTCTGCTCTGTCCGTCTGTGGCTTTTCCGGGGCGTGCATACTGCGTGTCTTTGTTGAACTTGCCGTTATAATGTAACTTACCGGGTATAAGAGACCTAACATCTGTTGTCCCTGGTGTCGGGCGCAGTGCGGCATTGATGGAGGATAAT
Organism: Leucinodes orbonalis; assembly: GCA_019425675.1. NCBI lineage: Eukaryota > Metazoa > Arthropoda > Insecta > Lepidoptera > Crambidae > Leucinodes > Leucinodes orbonalis. The sequence continues at coordinate 49,092 of PQWD01002129.1, read as the reverse complement.
AATAACTTATCATGTTGGTCTCCTTCAATGCCGATCTGTCATAGTCAGGCGTATCACATACCATCAGGTGAGCGTCCTGACCGCCCTGTTCACTTATAACATAAAAATAAAACTTTCTTCTCGAATAATTGGCCAAAGTGGCTGACGAAAGTGCAAGGTCACGTATGTAGCGGATACTCCTGCAGCTCGCAGTGAAAGTGTCGGTAGAGCGTACGTGGTCCGCAGCCGTAGAGTCGCAGGCGCAACGCCTGCCGCGCAATGTCGCAAGCCGTTTGTCCGTGAGCCTCTAGAAAGCTCCATGGAATATTCCATCGTAAACCTAGCCTAATGATTGGTTCCGCATTGCTTTCGTAACCGATGTGTTAACAATTAAACCGATTGTTACCGGAATAATTTGGTGTGAAGAATTGTGGCAGCCATTCAATTCCGTGTCATACGTTATTTGCTTGTTAATTTGCATTAAAATGCACAATTGAGCTGTAGTGTCTTTATGCTAGTTAGTAGACTGAAAGCAGCAAATCAGATCTCATTTGTGGCGGGTGCGTATGTCAGATACATAAGTCAAGCACAATAGCAATCGTTTCGATATAGTAAATTGGTATCGTTAAATAATTAATGGCTGACACACACATGACAATTGGCGTGTGATTCCACTTTAAGCGCGTGCCTGCACCACGTGACCACCCATTATAGTTCCCACCAGCCCTAGATTACATTACGCTTTGACATTTATAATGATATTTAAAGTTGCATATTATTAACATTGTTGGAGCCTAAGATAACTCTCACGAACTAAAAAGTTAAAAAATCTAAAGTTATTGTCAACTTTCAAGCAAAACTAAGGACTCTTGTTTTTGTAGCTTCGTAAGTAAATCTCTTAACTCAGTTAATTAAATCTAGTTTAGTTTGTTCTTACGGTACTTGAAGTCGATAAGCTGTCATTACGATAGCTGTTACACAATTGGTTCGACAGTAACTTCCGGTTCTAATGACCTTCGTCCGGTCAAGCTCAAGGCACACACACCTAAGAAGTGGCTTAGCAGCATGTAAGTGCCGTATGACTAAATTGTAATTTATTCTGATACATAAATAACATTGAGTTACGTATTACTCAACAGCTATGTGATTGTTATTTATTATACTTTTCATTTAGTGGAAAATGCGTGGGAAATTTTCATCGATGTTTATTATTTCTCAACGTCGTAGGAAAACTTGCTGGTATCCATGAATGAATATGATGAGTCAGGGATTTGGCCGGCGCATACATTCAGATACCAACAAACTAAATAGACGACTCACTCTAATTCCCGCCAGAGAGGACTTGATGAACGATTTTTGTCGTTTCGCACAATCGTGTCGAAAATGCACAAGGAAAAACAATGCAGGAAGACTTTTCGCTATTTTTAAAAAACCTACTCTGAACTTGTGGAGTTTGTCGCTTAAAATACATCCTTGATAATAATAACTCTGGTCGTCGCACTGTATTTCAATCTGTATAAGTATTGATTTGCTTTGCGTGATTCACCATCGGCGTATTTTCGCACTAGACTGAAATTATGATTTAAAAAATGCATATGGTATTTTATTACACATTAGAGTTGGCACATGTTTTCGTTTCATAATGATTTTCAGCTGGTGTCTCGTGACTGTATTGAGTGGGATCGTCGACTTTCGTCTCGCCGGTGTTGGTGTGCGTAGTCGAGTTACCTATATGAATAGTATTTTATTTGACCTAGTGACCCGCAACCCATTTTTCCTGCATCAGTCGAAACTGGGGATTTGTAGGCAAATTCCTGCTCAAAGTTAACTGTACAATAATATCATAATATAAATTAGCGGCTTTGTAAGTAGCAAAACTCATCGGCAAGCAAGATGAGATTGTTGTTTACCGAAATACTCGTTTATAGAATGCCATGCCATGTTTGCTGGCGCATATGGGGCTAAATAGAACTCAGTAGAGACATTATTTTACAAATAGCGTTTAGGGGCCATGTGAATCATGTGGTATGCCGTATAAAAAATAATCTAAAAACACAATGAAGTTTATTATTGCGAGATCCTATTGAAAAATGATTTTAAGGTTTGTTAACAACTTTATCGATTGGGTATAGGATAAGACATATTAATTTATAACCTTGACTGCATTGTTACCACTTCCTTATTAACAAGTTCTAGTAAATTTCGTATCTTAAATAGATGGTTCCGTTGTTCTACGTACAGCCAAATAAAATTGTAACACGTGTGTCAATACTCGTGAATTTACGTTACAAATGAGTATAGGTTAAGACATAGCAGTAACGCTAGTGATTCGTATTAAACCCAACTATTCTTGTGTGTCGTAAGAGCGCTTTGTAATCTTTTAAAAACCGGTTATTACCGGCCGTTGACAAAGATGACCTTATTATCATATATTTTCGCGTGGTCAGTGTTCGTACTTTGTTTGCCGTCATGATCATTCGTAGATGTGTGGATGTTCACCACTTGTTATACATACATATAGGTATGACATTTATATTTTAAACTTATCTATTACTCAAAGGTTCTTATTGTACAAGGGCTACTGTCTTCACAAGCGTATCAAAATAACAAGATAATTTCTTGTTCTTTTATGCCATTGTTTATATTTTAGACATATTTCCTCACTTTATACCTAAACGCGACGTAGTGTGCGCAATGCAATCATTCTGCTATAGTTTATATTCTACGTGATTGTTTTGCTATGGCCGTTTATTCTTAGCATACTGGCTGTTGTTGACGTACAGACTCCGTGTTGCAATGTTGTTCGCTGACATAGCAGCTGGCGTTAACCGGGGCGGGGCTTGCGCGTCACAAATATCCATGGAGCTCGTGAAATCGCTTCTAATTTGGTGACGCCTGGCACTCGACGCAGCGCCCCCGTCTCCCACACGGCGAGCATGGATGCGCACGCGTCACTGGCTACGTACTGGAATATACCGCATGCCTATTGGCAATGAACGTGAAACATAACAAAACATGTTTGTTCACCACTCGGTGGTCATCCGTTCATGAAAGCTGTTTAAATTGAACACAATTTGTTTTTCAATTATTGGGATAAATATTTTTCTCGTGATCTAATTTAACGTCTATAATGGCAGTCTCATGCGGGATGTGCACATAACGCTGGCATATCTTATCTCTATGGAAGGGCAAAACTATTTACATTAACAGTTGTAAAGCGCTCGTGTGAAATTATGGAATTATTATGTTTTAGACATGACATAGCTGTATTTTTTTAAGAAGTTAGGTAGCAATCAATCAAATAAATCATTCGGTGGTAAAGGCTATTGTTGCCTTATTATATACATACATTATATATACCAGTGAACTCAAAGAAACTAAGTATTACTGCATTACTAACGCAAGTCCCACCATGCTTCGGAAAGCACGCCGTTAGTGATGCATACTAGCTTGAGATTTATTCGTTGACGCCCAACGTACAGCCCACGTAGTGGGTTACTAATATGTCCAAGGCTGTGTGCCCTGCAGTAGGTCTTTGATGATATTAATTCTAGTCATATGAGCTTTAAGCTTCATTTCAGAATTACTGATATACAAAGGAGTATTCAACTTCATCTGTTGAGTCAAACGTTTCATTGCAAAGTTTTGTTAAACAAAAGAGGTCAACGGACGAGTTTTAAAATTAGGGATGCCAGTAATTTACTTAAACGTACAGTGCACTCTGGTCTCTCCAGATCGTGCCCTTGCGCTGGCGAGACGTGACAGCCGCGGGGTAAAACCAAAAAAGTTGAGCGCGTGCGCCAATCACGGGTCCTCGCCCGGTTCCCTGAACACTGACCGCCGACTGCAACTAGTTTTGAACGAATGCACACCGGTGCACTGCACACTCTCTCTTTGTTATATGGCTAACTAATCTTTGTATGACGTTCACTTTTTGTGTATTCTATTGGGAACAATAAAGACATGGTTATATGGGATTTTAATGCACTTATGTGGACAGAGAGTCGAGTGGTACAACAATGGTTTCGTGTTCGATCATTGTGCATTAAAAACATTTGTGAGCATAAACTTGTTTGTTTACATACATATATTATTAATCGAAATCACTTACGTACTACAGTTATATATGTATATAAGAGTATGATTTTTCTTTGTTTAGTACCCGAAGTACAACTTCCCTCCTTAGGGTAGAGAGAGACTATCTGTATTTTTTATTTATTTATACACACACAGAGAAGGTATCCAGGTACAATTACTAGTGTTGGATACTACCTGCCTCGCTATCTAGACACATTCTGTCGTGATTATACTCTTACGAAGATGGGTGACAATTGTATGAGTAGCATGTGTAAATTCTGACTATCCTGAAAGACGGTCCAAAAATATTTTGATACGATTACTATATACTGATAAAATGTAATCTGAGCATCCAAAAGCTATTGGATCTGCTACTCGGGCGATCGATAGTGGCGTTTGTTTGTATGTGAAAGTGTATGTTACTCGGGCATTAGTGTGCTGTCGTTACGTCGGTTGCAGTAGGTCAGTTATGTTGATGTTGCGAATTGTGTGCCACGCATTTGGATAAAAGAGAAAAAGTCCACTCGAAAAAATTGGAGAAACAAATGTGATTGATGTACGTTTTCTCAGAGGTCAAATTGATAAGGTTGTATTGTTTAGCAATGAATAGAAACATTGTGTGTAGTAGTAATGACACAAGTAGGTATGTATTATTGTTTATAATGTATACCCATATCTAGACTTTGAATAACCCCTACAGGTCGCTAAAGTAGATATGTAAAGATTGAACCTAATTATAGGCCAGGCTTTATAACCTCGCCTCGAACAAGGCCCAAGCAACACGAATTAAGCCAGTGCGTTTGGTTACGCCCCGTATTCCATCAGTGACGAAAGTCATTGGCCTCCCCGTCTGCCCGACAATAGTCGTCAGGGCCTGCTAGGTAACACGAAACTTTAAATCGAACTTAGTCATACATAATTTTAACGTTCTATTGACATATAGTTTTTAAGGTCGAGTGAAATATTCTTATAATACAATGGCGTCATGTTTTCAAATTTTCGAAATTATGTGTATCCGACGCTCTTATGGTCAAGGAAAACATCGTGAGTAAACCTGCGCACCCTGCGAAGAGATTCAAAAGTTGTGCGTTAAGTCGACCGCACTGGGCCCGCGTTGACTACTAAGGCCTATACAGCCTATACGGGTAGGCTCGTGCCCCTCGATCGGGACGTTTAATGAGCTGATTACGACTCGTATTAAAAATTGCGCTACGTAGATTACATAGGCATGTTATGTGAAATGGAATGTTGTTTATTATAAATAAAATAATAAATATATAAACCAAGTTTTACTTTGACCTTTTTTGGTCAATGTCAAGTACATATCGCATAATAAATGTGGTGGTGATTAACTTTACAAGTTAAATCATAATGCAATACCAAGTAAACTACAAATGATAATTATGATAAGTGAACGAGTTCAAGGTTTGCTTGACTACATATTATTTTTGGCAGATGGACAACTGTTTATTTGTGATATTCTAAAAACATAATGCCAGGTATATTTGGTTCCACCTTGGTGGGCTTTTCGAACATACTTGCTCGGACTTAGGACTATTGTTTGACCTAATTATTTTGTAGTGTCTTTTTAAATATTTATATGTTTTTATCTATAATAAAAAAACAGACTTTATTTAGCACCTGTCTCCAATACGAGTATGTCTTAAGCGTATAATATGTACAATTCGTCTTTGGAAACTTTAAAAGGCTAATTTGTTACATATAAGTAAGCTTATAATGTACCTATGAATAATAATTATAAGAAAGCTGTTTGTTTCCTTAATAAATAAATAAATATTTTTTGTTTGGAATATTTTAATATTCCAATAAATATTATAGTTATTTATAACTAAATACACATTGAGATGAAAACTGCAATCTTTATATTAAGACCATCGCAGCGTCATAACATTCTAGTGGGGTATTGTTATATGGTGGGATAGTCTTCAGATTAAAATATTGTTCATAATATATTAATTAATTAATTTAGTATATTTAATTAACTTACTGAATTTTGAACTAATTCAGTAAATTATTCAAGGAGTACTTCAATTATTTTTTTTATAAATTTATGTTTATTTAAATTGTTTATTTTGAGCACTAAAGACACTATAGTTCACATTGCATGCCGTGGCAAACTATAAGTAAGGTGACACTTAGCTTTAAGTTTATGTTTGTCTCTAATTTCTTGTTGCTTGTACCAGATTTTATCTTGTTGGTTGTCCTAATAAATAAATAAATATTAGAGCTTTTTTTTACCAAATATTGGTTCGTAGTTACACCGCTGAAAAAAGCTTTGTCCGCACATAATTAGAAGTGCGCGACAGCTGGACTTTATTAAAGAGCTAAAAACAATATGCATCCACAAATACACGCGTTTTTATAATGTTGTGCCAGAACCTGAAGAATGTCTTTAGCATATACACCCACGCCTCAATGAACATTTAGCAACTAAATAATGTCTCATTCAAGAGTTAAACATACTTCTGCTGAAATTTGACTTCTTTTTGTTCTATTTATTATTGTTGATGGAACAAATGTCTTAAATTTTAAGTGATTTTTGGAGAAAATCTTCCGCTATAAAAACGGATGGATAAGTGACGCTTTAACAGTTTTTAAAGAATGCACAAAATTAAAAACGCATATAACGTTTTATTTTACTCTTTATGCTGCTAGTATCGTTAGCGACGAAATGAATTGTATAGCGAACGCCACATCCCTAATCGTGTGGTAGAGAAAGAAAGATAAATCATTTATTTGACCACAAATACAAAACAAAACAATTATACGAAAAGAATCCAAAGTAATAAACACGTGAAAAAGGTAAGATTAAAAATGGTGCTGACAGATGTCAACGTCAAACATGCAAGTGTCACTCGCACCATGCTACAGCGCACGAACTATAGGAGAAGCTCTTGCACCATACCATAAAAAAAAAGAATCATAACAGGTTTTTGTTGTGTTTGTTAACAGGTGGACAGCGGCGGCGGTGGCTTGGCCGAAGTAATGGTGTACTCGCTTGGCTGGGGCATGGGCGAGCCGGAGCGGCGCGGCGCGGACCGCAAGCGCGCCCAGCCGCCGCCCGCCTCGCCGCTGTCGCCCGACGACGGCCACGAGGTTGACGTGCTGCCGCTACACAACCAGGTACCTACACATCACCGACATTCACATCATACTGATGAAAGAAAATGCATTTAGGTATTAACTACATACATACTAAGATACAAACAGAGAAGTCACAAATCATCGAACACTGAACATAATATCATGGTGGTGGTGGTTTATGGTCCCAACTTCAGCATGTGCCACAACGAGCTACAAGACCGCTGGTATTCTGGTACTTTGGTTTTAGGATGTCCTTAGGCTCGTTGCATTTTTTCTGGTGTTAGGGCCATCTGCGCTCGTCACTTGTCCCTTGAAGCCGAAGCGAAAAGTCCTTCGAATAAAAATCATCATTGCAGTCATTGTACAGTGAGTACCTTCATTATGCGTACAGCTAGGGAATGGAATGACCTCCCGCGTTTGTGTTTCCGGCCACTTACAACCTCGTGGCATTCAAAAAACGAGTGAATAGGCTTTTTCTGGGCAAGCTCGCTCCATCTTAGAGCACGTCTCTTCCCATAGGATAGTCTGTGCTCAAGAGTAAGCCCATTAGATATAAAAAAAAAAAAAAAACCACAGTGGATTGTACCTATCCGGGACCGACTGTCTCCTGGTGGTTGATGCACTTCATTGAACTTCATCTTCATTATACATTGGGTAGGTCAGTAGAGTAGAGGATTGTACCCGCTGAAGTGGGTTGTCTCCGGGGAGTTGAGGAACTTCATTGCTGCAAAGTTATTACAGGAATTGTACTCGTTTTTCTCTTCAAAAAGAAGAGAAAAACGAGTTTAGTTTAGTTTTCTGTTTAGTGGGTACAATTCACTGCTAATCCCGACTGCATCCGGGTTGTTGAGGAATTATTACATAGATTATCTCTTTTTTGTCGACAGTGAGGTATGGTGTGCCATCATGAGACGGTGAGGTTTGTTTGGAGTCCCAGAAGGTTAACTTGGAAATTAATGTCTTA
>PQWD01002129.1:28883-40012 GCA_019425675.1 Leucinodes orbonalis | reverse complement strand
CTCTATAAAAGAACGTATATTTCAGATGCTTATTTTGAGAATTAAAAATATCCTAGTATAATTTCCTAACAAAATCTTGAAGAAACGGTCTTCTACAGTACAGTTAATTCATGCAAGTTGATGACATAATAGTGATAGGACACTAAGTCATATATAATATATATAGGTAGGAATTCAAACTTCAGTCCGGGCGTTGCGTAATAAATACGTCATCCATCAGTCACCCATGTTTTAAGTACACCTTAAACCCGAAATTCTCCAAAAGATCTTGCATTCAAATAAATCCTACTGCATACGTGACGTTGACGTTACGAGACGCAATCTAACTAATGTGTTTACGCAGTTGCTTACCTGAGACGCGTCCCTTTTTGTCTCACAAATAATGCTCTAATGTCCCCATTTCTCACTGGGGCTTTTTTTTCTTGGAGACTGGATACGTCTGATAATGGAAATGGATGGCGCCGAACTTCCGCCACATTAACTTCCCTTGGACAAATAGCTAGTTATCCGAGCCTGCGTTATGTTTTCATCTGCCTGCAGCGATCGGTTCATCTGAATGGTAAGATGGGCAGTAAAATTGTTATGACACGACTATTCGAGATAGTGAATTGTTATATTTCAAATTTGCTTTCATTGAGTTTGCATTTTATGTACAAATATTTTGACATTGGTAGGGAAATTAGTGCTCAATAAATATCAGCTAATTTTGACTTTACCATTGCTGCAAAAAAATACAAAAATTACCAAGAAATCAACAATTACCGAAAAACCGGTGTACTTCTAGTGGTTCTAACGTTAATATGGAACGTTTCGCTTTCAATCCAACAAAATTACTTCTACATAAAAATAATACACAAGATATTAATGTCAAAGATATATATCAGGATTATTTGAATTTACCAGAGTGAGTCTTGAAATCTCTTATTAGGCGTGCGCAGGTTTCCTCACGATGTTTTCCTTCACCGTAAGAGCGACGGATAAACATACATATAATTTCAAAAATTCGAAATCACCTTCCGGTAGGAAGGCAACAGTCCACACCATTGAACCATCGACGCTCATATATAAATATGTATGTTACAATATGATTTCTACTTTACACAGTTACACGGTAGCCTTAGGCGTAACCGTCGGAGCTGGTTGCTTTCTCTTGGCGCTAAACGTTTTGGTGTTTGCGGGGATCTACCTACAGCGCGGCAGGCGGAGAACCACGCACAGAAGACCTAGAAGAGATGGTAAGTTTGCACTCTAACTTTGACGACCTATTCGATGTAATGGTCGAGGCGTCAGCTACTACATTAAGGGTTCCGGGTTCGATCCCCGGACAATACAAATATTTGTGTGCATGAACATGTCTGTTTGTAATGGTCTGGGTGTTTCTATGTATAATATGTATGTATTTACAAAAATGCTGACGTATCATTATAGTAAAATTGTTTTAAGATAAGAAGAATCCCCTAGAAGACTCTGAAAAGTTGACTGTGTCAAATGGAGTCTTTTTAAATTAATTCGTTGCTCATAACGTCCCTCTGCAGAACACAGGCCGGCAATCTCATCATGCCTGTGGAGAGATTGTACCATTAACAAAAAAAAAATATTAAGAGAGCCGTACAATCAGAAATGACTGGCCTGTCTGGCTATTTATCACGTATAAAGCTATCCCTTTCTAACTCAATTTAAGTAAAGATTAATGTTGTCTCGTTCTAGAATACGGGCCTAAGGGTATGTGGCTCAATAACCACTGTCACCCGTCCATGACCTACCTTTGCGATAGTGGTTTGGCTTGCGACCAAAAAGTGCTAGTCGCTACAATATTAAGCACTAGCTCTAGCTTGAATTTAATTAATCTAGTAACAGACAAATATTTTATGTTAAAAGTAAAAAGGAAGAAAAGCAAAATATTGGCGCACTGACATTCACACAGTGCCATCTAGCCCCAAACTAGGCATCAGCCTGTAATATGGATACTAAACAACGGATAAACATACTTGTATACATATTTTTTTTGTGAATACGTAAATATTTTACATAGAAAACACCCAGGTCATTATAAACAGACGAGTTCATGCACACTAATGTTTGTACTGTCCGGGAATCTAACTCGGAACTTGGTGTAGCAGCCGACGTCTCGACCATTACACCAAATAGGTCGTTATGTAAAAATTAAAAAGGTAGAAGAGCAAAATATTGGCGCTAACCTATGTATGTTCCTACAGTTGGTAGTAACTGATACTTATTGCATTAGAGGACCCTTTTTATTTGTCTGAAATACTGTCAGCCGACATTATTTTTGTAATTTCCACTGCCTCTCAAGAAGTCGGTTTCAATTTTCGTGGTATGCACAATATCTTTTGTTGTTAGATGTTTCCTTGATATTGCATATTTTTTCCGTTTGTTTTGTTTTATTCTGAACTCCAGGAGCACTAGCGTGAAATAAGTTTAGTTTCGGAGATATAACGATGTTCAAAAAGGCAACATATAATTCTTGCATATCTGTGGAAATGTTCGATGTTGGAATATGTTTATGCATACATTTAAGTTGTTTATTGGTTCTTTGGTTGTTCCATGACACAATGATTTATAAAACCTTGCAATATTTTATATTATATCAATGGTAGATTAATGTTTTCTTAAATTACATTTAAATAGTATGTTTTATCAACTTATATTCTTTCGAATCCATTTCTCATTGCTAAATTTATAACTTTATCGTTGAAAACGCTCATTTCGAAGCTGACATTAATATTTATTACTGCAAAGTCACCGACAAGTGTTGAATTTATTTACAGCTCGCAAGCACCTTCACATCTCATGTTTTTATTGTATTTGAGCATATCAAGAAAACATAACACAATTTTACCTTTCACAGGTAGTTGTAGTAGTCGTCCGGGCACGGGTTCCCTGACCAATGACCCCACTCTTGCTATGTCTCCAAGGAAAAGCACTCTAAAGGTAATAATATCAATCATAGTAAAACATTGTTGTTTATTCAATTTATAATATTGATCTTAAGATTGCTAATGTAACTTAAATTTTGAAAAATAACATAATAATATTTAGTAAGCAAGATACCAATATTCTGACGGAGATTAAAATTTGTAAAAGATGAATTTCATAACGTATCGTGATCTTGAGAGCCCAATAAAAGGTACAGCAATGGCGATAGTCTGGAACGAAACATAAATGTGACAGTTTATTTTAATTTGTTAAAAATTTTGTTACGGCTTTTACCAAATATAGGTTTTTACGGAATCAATACTTTGAACTTACATGTACAATTTTCACAGCGCAGCAGCGAGTCAGAATTAAAAGAGAGGCCAAGCAACGCGCCGCCGCCCCCCAAAAAACGCGTGCAGATCCAAGAGATATCTGTCTAGATGATTTCTGACCGTTAAATCCCGTCGAAGATGTTTACTGCTAGGAGACATCGTGACATTGCTCTGACATGTAAATAATTGATCTCAAAATAGTTTAAATGTGTGAATTAAATTTAAAAAGGATCACCGCGATTGAAGAAGTTTCTTATACTCAGTGGCTGCATAAATCTAAATGTGCAAGTGTTATTGAAGACTTGTTACCAAAAGACTTGAAATTTGTAATGAGTGATACTATATTTTAGTTAAGACCTCCGAATTTCTCTGAGAATATCATCGCATCGTGCTAGGAGCACCTCGTGACTGTTCAGAATGTTACGGATAAAGAAGAAATTGAATTATTCTTCTGCTTTACTCGTTGTTAATGGAGGGAAAAAATCTAAACACTAGTTAAGAATGAAGTTAATGTCAATGTATGTAAAGTGTGACTGTATTTGAAGTGAAGCGTCACTAAGGACAGTGTGATAGACTAAACGTATGATGAACGTTGTCTCCATAAATTTACTCTAAGGTGTAAAGATGGTATCTATTAAAATGTGCAAGTGACCATGGTCAACTTAAAGTTTCGTATTGACTTCTTAAGAATTGTGGATATTTGTACGCTTGTTTATCGAGGTATCATTACTAGGTTAAACAATCTTCTTGACATCTAAAGAAATCGTAATACCTACCGAGGTAATGCTTGTGCGATTTCATTCTTAGCTGGTCAGATTTTGCAATATATTTAGTATTTTAGTAGCCAACAGTTTTGAAAATACATTTTTTTCTTTTTATGCTAAAGGTGAAGCTCTTCAATGTAACACAGACAACGGAATATTTTTATTAGTAAGATTTATTTAGGTTAATTTAAAGTCTTAGAACTCAATTACAAACTGACATATATTTTTAGTAATGACACCTCAATAGAAGCAAATATGTATTCCACATATTTTAACTGATATGTTTACATACCTATGTCTATAGGGAACAAGGGTTCGTATATATCTACCTCCTGACCAATTAAAGGGTTTAATATTTCTAGTTTCGTTTATATGTTTGTCTGTTCTGTGTCCTTTTCTATGTTGAATTTGTAGTGTTTCATACAACTGAAATTTAGTTTTTGTGCAATGTCTCATATATGTTATTTCGATGCTACTTCCACAGATTGCAGTTGTATGAATACCACTTTCTTTATGTTAGATATATATTAATGTTTAATATACGATGTAAAAATAGAATAGTTGAATGTTAGATGTTTAATATTTTAATTATTGTTTATACAAATCTTTATCTCATTTATACAATTATAATGTTAATTTAGTTCTTGATTATGATGGGGGCACTTTTTATCTTGAAGATAGTTTTTATCATAGTGTTGATTGCTTTTATACATTTTGTTTTATTATTTCAATAGTTATCGTTCTTTCAACTGTGAACAATGTAGTAAATAAACTTAAGTGACAAGTTTCAAACCACTGATTCCCAACTGTATCAGCTATTTGTGAGAGCCACACAGGAAAATCTAGATAATTTTTCGTCACAGTGTCGGTCAGCCATCAAAACATTATCGTTGAAAGAATTTAATCAAACCATTTCGCTTTTAATATTTTCTTTTTTTACCTAGTTTCTTGTTAGTATTGACATTTATAGCTCCTGAAAGAAGCAAACATTTTTTGAATGATTTCTACGGTGCAGTTTTATAACCAATTATTTTAACCAAACAGATGCAAACACTTTTTAAAGTAGGTCAATCAATATATCAATACCGGAATTCCTTACAGTGCAGAGGCTAGCCCCTTATAAAAACAATAACGCAATATCTCGTACATAAATCAAATTGGATTAAACAACTGCCGTCTAATCCAAATTGACTTTGGCAGGCACACTTTCGGAATTTCTCTCTTGTCTTCTTGGTAAATTAAATTGCTCCTAATTATTTGTTTTGGTTCATTACGAATTGTAGGAATTGCATTAAATTAGCCCCTCTGATGTATACAATATACATATACGTTATGAACTATTGCGATTTTAAACTAAATGTATAATATCATACGACTGTATATACGGTTGAATTTAGACTTATATGTACATATAGGATCATCGTAACTATCTGTCTTTGACGGCTTTTAGTCGGCAAACAAAAGGTTTTTAATAAAAACCATTTTTTCCTGGTATCTTGTTGTTTTATTTGAGAAACCTTGTATTAGTGTATCGGCAGCATTTTAGGGCGAAAATTTAAATCGTTAAAGGAATAAGTTTTGATCAGATTACACTATAGATCTAGTATAATACAGTTTAGTGTTTCGAATAGAGGGCTCTGGAGTCAAATTACTGTGTCTATACGACCTTAACTCAAGCATTTCCTACCATTCGTATGACAAGCACCCAATTTTGATGGAAAATGATTTATTTCTGCATTTATTGGTTTCTACTGCATCTGTCATGGTCAAGCGTACAATCATCATCAATAAGCTAATAGAACACATTGTCCACTTTATCATATAAAAGATCTTTAAAACCCTGGGTAGGTTGGCTCTGATCTTAAGAAATTAACTAGTGAAATTACCGGGTATAAGAGACCAAACATCTGTCGTCTAGGGTGTCGGGCGCAGTGTGGCATGGATGGTTAATAATAACTGTCTATCAGTTGTTGGTCTCCTTCAATGCCACTCTGTCATGGTTAGGCGTATCACTTACCATCAGGTGAGCGTCCTGACCGTCCTGTTCACCTATAAAATCATCATCAGCTCATTAAACGTCCCCACCGAGAGGCACGAGCCTACCCGTATAGGGTGATTAGACCTTAGTCGTGCACGCGGGCCCAGTGCGGATTGGACGACTTCACACACAACCTTCGAATCTCTTCGCAGGCATGCATGAAGGTTTCCTCACGATATTTTCCTTCACCGTAAGAGCGTCGGATAACGTACATATATCTTCGAAAATTCGAAAACACATTAGTTCGTGTCGGGATTTGAACCTCAGCCCTCCCGGTAGGAAGGCGACGGTCCACACCATTGAGCCATAAAATAAATAAAATTAACTGTGATTTACTCCCATAAATAATTATTTGACACGTTAAGACACAGAATCAAATACAGGTAAGACATGCACAAGAAGTTAATATTGTTCTAATTAATTCAATTGGTACAGTAGAATTATGCAGACTAAATGCTTCACTCGATAAGATAAGACAATCCCACGAAGCCTCAAGGCCGTATCCCCGCAACTCATTAATTACACACTATCGTGGGATCGGATCGCTACCTTGAGAATTTAATGCAAAAAAATTATCACCAGAAACTGCTAGTAAATGAAAATAAATAAATAGTAATTAATATCTTCTGAAACTTATACAGCGCCATGAAGCCCCAAACAAAGCATTCGCCTGTTATATGGATACTAATCAACGGATAAACATACTAATATATCTTTTGTAAATACATACATATTATTCATAGAAAACACCCAGACCAATACACACATACATGTTTATGTACACAAAAGTTTGTATTGCCCGGGGACCGAATCTGGAACCCTTGGTGTAGCCGACGTCTTCGACCATGACATCACTACGTAGGTCTACGCAGTACCAGATATCATCGTAAATAGAGTGTTTTGCTTCATGTTTAGAATGAGGCACTGTAGCTAGTAAAAATACCGGGCAAGACCTAACATCTGTTGTCCTGGGTATATGGCGCAGTGCGGCATTTGTGGAGAATACTTACTCTTTATCAGTTGTTGGTCTCCATGAATGCCAGTCTATCGCGTCAGGCGTATCGCGTACCATCAGGTGAGCGTCCTGACCGTTAAAACTTGTGTGAATCTACCACAAGTTCAGAGAGAGAGAAACTCAGTAGTAGTAACCAATGATGTAAAAAGAATAATGAAAATGAAAAGTGTTTACTCAGTTTAGGTCCTTACAGAACACTTATAGATTTGTGATATGCTCATAAAACAATCAAAAAAAGTGTTCCGATTGCAGCGATAGCACATATACACAAATTTCGAATGAGCAATTATTTACCTAAACAAAGAGCCTACAACTGTATTCTCTTTAGCGGTTCGTTTTTGAGGCACGGATGGCGTATCTACTTTTATATATACAGAATATCATTGGTAGTAACTAAGTCTATACAATTTGTACTTAGGATAATCGGCAAGCCGCATTTAAAGTGCGACAAATGTAAGCTCAACGAGCATACACTGGCTGCCAGTTTACGCTCTGTGAGACGAGTCAAAACGCACGAATATTAGAAGAAATTACCGTTTTTTTCCAAAATGCCATCCTGTGCAATTGTAACATGCCATCATCGCAATGAATCAGTAAATTTACCAAGTAATAGAATAACTTTTACAGGTAAGAACCGAAAAGAAATTGCGACACGGGACTGCCTATAACTTGGCGCTTGTCAGTCTAATTGTTTATTCGGAAGTCTGTGGTCTTTCCTCAAAAGCCGCCCGTCACCCGAGACAACAGATGTTCTCCAGGACTTCTACTATACAATCAAATACTCCAAATGTCCAACATAACGTCCAATTGAAAATCACAGGCCTTCCTCAGCATAGCTATGGGGAAATTGAGTGGAATGTAGATTGATGGGTGTTGGTGACTACCAAGATAGAGTCGGAGCATAATGTGCAATCCGAAGCACGGATCTTTCTTTCTAAATATTCTTTAATATCCTAATTTAGGTGGAAAAAACGCATAAAGTGAATCCTACCCGTGAGAATCGATCCAATGACTACAAATCGCGTGATCTTTCAGACCTCAACTCAACTTTCAGACCACACTTTCAATATTTATTTCTTCCCGGCAAGGTTCTTCGTAACTTTCATCTTATCATTACTATTTTATCTAATAAAAAAGAAAATCAGACCATACTTTACCTAGAACTTTACCCCATTACGCTAACAAAAAGTTGCAATATCTCAAACTTGGAATTAACTATTCGAGCCAGTGTTCCCGCCAGCAAATTTATACTCATCTTCTCTGTAGCATATTTTTCGAGAACATTCAGCGACGAGGTTCCCTCTTTGTTATCTTTAATTCTTCAAGTTTTTTCTTTGGGGATCTCAAGTTTTGCGAGATAAAGTATCTTTTAGGTTTTGATAAATAAGGGATGCTTGCAGATGAGGTTGTAAGTCAGATGTGCGATATTATTTCAGAAGGGTCGAAGGTAAATCATTAATCAAAAGTTTATACACATTTGGGTAGGAAGAAAAAGTATCAACTTAATCTAACCGTAAAAGTTAAGATCGGCTATCGGGTGAACGAGGACTTTGTTTTCGCAGACGCAATAAATTGAAGAAAATGGACCTTCTAACGATCCCATTTGCGATTAAGACGTCGATTTGAAGAATAAATGAAACAATGTTTTGTAATTGCCATAGTTTAAAATTCGTAGCTAAAGTTTGAGGCTTTTATTTGCAGGATGCCATAGTCATTTACAGCGTGCATATGCTGTAATCACTTTTTGTATACCTTTTTATGTCTCCGAAATAATATTAGTTAAAGAGGGGATTTTAAACCTCCAGTAATCTCACTCAACGCAATACTAAGCTTTGCTTTACACTAGTTTTCTTTGAAACTGAATTACTCCGGTTTTACCTATTTGTGCCAACGTATGACTCACCTACAATTAATCTAATGAATGTACTACTTAGAGCTGTAAATTTTCTATACATAGGTGCGTTATAGGTGTAGATTATTTACTATCATATAAATCAATATGCCGTATGCTCTTTTCCGCAATGAATAAAATAAAATGTAATAGTGAATATTTTTCCATAATCATCATCATCAGCTCATTAAACGTCCCCACCGAGGGGCACGAGCCTACCCGTATAGGGTGATTAGGCCTTAGTCGTCCACGCGGGCCCAGTGCGGATTGGACGACTTCACATACAACCTTCGAATCGAATATTTTTCCATATCCTATAGAAATTTGAATGTTTGCTTAAATTGGAAAAATGTTACTCAAATAAATAATAAATAAATATCTACTGACATTCACACAGCGCCATCTAGCCTCAAGTTAAGCGTTAAGCCTGTATTATGGGTACTAAACAACGGATAAACATACATATATATATTTTTTGTAAATACATACATATTATACATAGAAAACACCCAGACCATTACAAACAGACATGTTCGTGCACACAAATGCATGTACTGCGCGGGGTTGTGTGTGCCATGAAAATAACCAGTTAAAGAATTTTGAGTTTATTTTAATGGAAATCAGTTTTTTTTCCGATTTCAAAGGTCATATTGACTAACAAAACCGATGGAATATGAGTTTTCGCAAAAGTCTTGAAGTGAAAACACAAGCTTTTGTACGATAACGCTCTGTATACTGCGCACTTAACACTGAATTCAATATAGTTAGTACTCGTAATAGGAACTACATTTTCTTTAAAAACTGCCAATAGCAAATTTGTGATCCCAAAAAAGTATCATAATATTACAATCACAGTTCTGATTATAAGGTTCCGTTATTATAGTTTTAAAGGTATTTAAATTTGTAAACATTTAAAAAGTGTTTACATTTTTTTCAATCTAGCACCTGAGCCATGTCCAGTAATTTCAATGTATGTTTTAAAGTATTTGATGAGCGGGTAAAACTCCCAACACACAGTTATTCTATTATTTTCCAGTGGCAATGGCTATTTTCGCCCCTACTACCATCATCATCATCATCAGCTCATTAAACGTCCCCACCGAGGGGCACGAGCCTACCAGTATAGGGTGACTAGGCCTTAGTCGTCCACGCGGGCCCAGTGCGGATTGGACGACTTCACACACAACCTTCGAATCTCTTCACAGGCGTGCATGAAGGTTTCCTCACGATGTTTTCCTTCACCGTAAGAGCGTCGGATAATGTACATATATTTTTCGAAAATTCGAAAATACATTGGCACATGTCGGGATTTGAACCTCAGCCCTCCCGGTAGGAAGGCGACAGTCCACACCACTGAGCCACCGACGCTCTACTACCACTGATACCAAATAAGATCGCAGTTAAGTTGCTAACTTGTGTCATGAAGATATCAACAAATGGTAACTTAGTGTAAAGTTTCCTTGCTTAACTTAACTAGTCAAATGACATCCAATAATTACCTAAACATCTGTTGTCTCATGTGACAGGCGCAGTGCAGTAAAAATGGAGAACAATAACTGTCTATCAATTGTTGGTCTCCTTCAAAGCTGCTCTTTTATGGTCAGGCGTATCTCTTACCATCAGGCGAGCGTCCTTACTGTTGAGTTTTATATTTAGATATTTAAACATACCGGCATTTAGAGCCGGCGATGCATTTCTGCACCTCTGGCCTTGCAAAAATGTTCATAGGTTGCAGTGTTTACCATCAGGTAAACCGTGGTTTGCATCAAAAACGCCTAAACTCATCGGAATCAGCGAAACAGTTGAAGTTTCCTTAAAACAAAAGCGACCGGCGAAGGAACCAAAAACAAACGAACCAGAAACGAGCCGAACAATAGCACAGTTGATAATGGAAGCCATGAATAGTGGGAGGTCGGCATCAATCACCGACAGGAAGCCGTCATACGATTACCATTGATAACGGAGTTGTTTGAAGATAGAATACGTTCGGTATAATAGGCGTTTTATACACGTGCGTAGGTACAAAATCAATGATCATTATTGCAAAATGGTAACTATAATATTGACGATTCTGTAGTCCACATCTATGACTTGGGAATTATAATATGCTTTATAATGAGATGAGTAGACTAATTAGAAATATCATCATCGG